>MU158729.1:370839-450324 GCA_015888305.1 Antheraea pernyi | reverse complement strand
GGTTTCGGCCATGCTCGGCAGCGAACAGGCTTGGCGAGCGATGGCCTCCCAGAAGGAGGAGGCGGAGAGGGCCCGCGAGGCAGACCCTCAAAGTGGCCGTCTCCGCCAAAGGAGGACAGGCAGGAGGAGAAGGCGCTTCGCCCAACTCCTCCTGCCACCGTAGCCGGACCTGAGGGGATGGGCCGGGGGGGCCATCTCCTCATTGCACGGGTCGGCGGACGAGGGGGGGGCAGCCGGTGTGTACCCGGTCTGTCCCTCTATAGGTAGGAGCCCGGCGGTCACCTTCTTCGGGCGGACCGTGGGGGCGGCTCTACAAGGTTGATCGCCGTCTACGTAGGCGACCTCCCTATCCTCGAGGTATGCCTCCAGCACCCGCCGCAGGTAGGGAGGCACTCCGAAATATCGGAGCGCCTCCCGTATGACCCCATGCGGCAGGGTGTTGAAGGCGTTGGCGATGTCAAGGGACACCGCCAAAACCCTCTCCCCCTGGGAGGTCGCCTCTGCCGACAGCGACTTCAGGAGGCACAGGGCGTCCACCGTGGAACGCCCTGCCCGGAAGCCATACTGCGCGTCCGCCAGATTAGGCCCTACGCCCTCTAGGTGCTGGACGACCCGCGCCAGGTCCTGCTGCCACGCGACCTATCTGAGCTAACCTAAGCTAAACTAACTATTCATACATATATGAGTTGTTGAAACATATATGTGTACCAAGCATACATACCTCAACGACCCTTATATATATTTCGTATCGGATAATAATTATTGAATTATTACTTTTATCTCAAGCTATTGCTGACAGCCAGATCAATAAAACTTGGTTAAGTGTACAATTGAAGTGGATGAGAAATAATACAATACAACAATAACAATACAAAAACTCACTGGAAAGCTCTAACAAGTACGATACCATTGTAATTGAAATGAGTTAACACAAGACTCCGTAAAATGATATAATAACGTAATTGATATTGGAAGTAATAATCTTGAATCGTGAGGATTAACTGTCAAATGGGAAGGACCAAAAGATATTATATGGACATTTTCTGAAGATTATGAATATGGTTATTGTTCTAGTGAATATTAGTCATTCATTTTGCATGATTAACTAATTAACAGCACTAATGAGAGAGATGGCAATGAAGAAACTATGCAGCATATACTAGTAGTATTTCTTCTATTGTGTGATTTTTATTATTATCATATATATTATATTCTGTTCGTTTGCCTCCTATGATATAAAAAAAAAAACATTTTTTTGGACAACTATCTAAACAGTACAGACACCTTAGATTTACATTCTTATTATGTGTATAGATTACTAATTATCTATTCTTAATTGTTTCAATATAAACAATTACATATCTTCTATTATATTTACTAATCATTACATAATGACTAAGTATTCTCTCATATAACGAAATAATATGTTAGAAACTGCAATGTTCGACTGTAGAATTAACATCGTCAAACCTATCTCTGCTTTAAAGTTGAAGTAACGTTTCCTAGTCGCAAGTGTCTGTTTGCCAAGAGGCACTGGTACACAAAGCGTTCCAATTTAGCCCTTATACCTAACGACCTCCGACTGTTTTGAGGCTTTAAATTTAAATAATTATATCTATATCTTTATCACCTCATATTATAAAAATGTAATTACGACGGCATTTTCTGAGTAACAATGACTTATTATGCCGGTCGGTATAATGCTTCGTTCACGTCTTTATCCCAAGTTTCGATGTGGTCGTGACATATAAATTTCCTGTTCTCTTTGACTGTCCCTGCGAATTCTTGTGGGCTGGGAACGAGGGATTCTCCTTTGTTCGTACTACTCGAAAGAAAATACGACAGGCTGAGGGGTACAAATCGACTCTGCTACGTCGTACGGGATCAATAATGTTTTTATAAATCCGAGTTGGATTACGTAAGGCTTTCAATATTTTGAAAAGAACGGGAACTATCTTTTGTCTGATTTTTTATTTTTGAAGTGAAAACTTTTCAAGACTCGTCGAGCGGTATTTTTGGTATGAGATAAATTTATAATTTCTCGTCATGACGTGCAACGTAAGCATGACCGGCCGTATTGCGCATGCGTGGCTTTCGTCAGACTGGCGACGGGTAGTATAGAGGTCGTGTACATGTATTTTGAAGCTCATCATACGCTTGATTGAATAATAGACTTTAAAAAATGTATATAGTCATTGCTCTGAGTAATAGATATGAAAATCACACAAATGTTAATCATTTCAATAAACAAATACATTTTTAATATTGTCATTCAGACTATATTTAATATGAAAACTAAAAAAAAAAACCATAGACCTTGGCTTGTTTCGGCAATCAATCTTCTAGATTATTACTGCCATTGTCAAGATGGCAATAATATTATAGTGTCGTGTGATACTTTCAATGTTCTAACAATGTGGCTTCCTTGTTAGAACTTTCCATGTAGTTTTTGTAGCATCTCAGGATTCATTCACCTTGGTGTTATTTCCCGTCCACTTCGCTTGTGCAATATAACCAAACTATATTACGTAAAATATCACCAATATTACAAAATAGAGTCAAATAACGCAAGACTATGAATAAAATATAAAATCCACTACGTGACAGAGTAAGAACCCGCAGAAAATTCGTTAAATTAATTATAGGCTGGTTATTATTGATTTTTGAAGTGGACACTTCTTTATGCGCTTTGAACAGAGAATGCAGGTAAGCCATCGCGCTCGGGTTTGTGATACCGCATCGGGTTTACTTGGCTCCATTCGACATCAACCACGTTTACTGTTTGATAAGGAGTTCATAGTTCCAATAGTAACAGTTTTTATTATAAATATTGTGTATATTTAAATATAATTATTTTTTATTTATATGTAAATATTGTTAAATCCATATAAAGTTTAATGTGCATGTATTATTTATAGGCTGTTAATGACTACTTCCGGTACCTCTACAGCATACCCGAGAGGCGAGACTACAACGCCACCGGAACATTACTACCGCCAGCATATTAGAGGTACATCAACTCTATACATAAATAAGAACGATTATATAGAATTGACGTATCTCTTAATAACAATATTTGATCCTTAATATTATTTTTGTGCTACTAAATTATTTTAGGGAAATGTGAGTAAATAGTAATTGCTCTGACTTCCACGGTTCGGCATATAAAAGGCAAGATGGCGTTAATTTACACGCACTCCTATGTGAAAGTTATTGTAAGGCGAAGCTCTCCCCGTACAGAGTCTTATTGGTTTCCCTGACCGACCGACCGACTGGCTGGTCAGCCATTTTTTTTGTAGTTGTAATATTTCATTGTTATTGAATCCCTATAGTATGTTTTAGCTTATTATTAACAGTATAATCGTTAGGAAAACAATATATTGTACAATTATTTTTTGTTTTCAGCTGACATCCATAACCTTGAATGTGCGACGTGATACAGAGATTAATGATCGTGCTTGTAAAAAGGAAATAAAAACAGCTCTTTTCGCTTCCATCCTGTTGAAATATGAAACAGGGTATACACGATCATCAATCTGTTCAGTGTAGTTAATTGTTTAAGAAAAATAGTTATATTTCATCAGACCAATTAATATTTTTCGTGTTTTTGAGGACGCCATTTAGCTATTTTATGCTGGTTTATGTTTTTTCTTATTCTCTTGTACATTTTATTACCTGAAACAAAATAATAGAAGGTGAGTTTCATCATTCGAATTTAAAATTAAAATGTGCTTATATACCTATATTTTAGTAATAGAACTGTCAGTTACAGTCGTGATTAATTTTTGAAATTTTGAATTTATGTCAAGACAGAGAAGTTAACAAATGACAGACAGACAAAAATTTTAAAAGGGTTATTTTTGGCTTCTATATCGATAACTAAGCCTACCCCGATCAAAATTTTCAAAAAATATTTAATGTACAGATTTGACCTTCCTACAGTTTTATTATAATATATGTCTGTCTGTCTGTTTGTCTCTGTGAACACGCATCACGCTGAAAGTACTGAACCGATTTTAACGAAACACAATAATAACTAATATTCCAAGGTTACATTTAGGATACTTTTTGTCCCATAAAACGCAAGGGGTTCTTCAATCGCAAGGATAACGAAAGACAAAAAATTGTAGTTAACGTAACTAGACTTTTTTGCGACACTTAGTACAAGAGTTAGCAACGATGGAAGAACGAGAATTTAAGAAAAGCTGGTTCTTTAATATGAAGATATATTATGCCCTTAAAAACAGGATTCAGGATACCTGGTAGCCGGTTAACTTTATGTTTTTTAATGCACATCAGACCTTTATAGGTCAAAGTTTTGATATATAAATCATTTTAGGAACTTTTTTTTCAGTAACTTTTAAACACTATTAAAGACATGAATTTATCACTGCCAGACAATATTGTTATTGTCAATAATGTACCCGATGATATTCTTTATAAATAAAATAATGAATTTCAAACCATTTTATTTTTTCCATTGCAAAGAACATATTTCATTTTATGAACCATTATAATATTGAAATTTCACCGTAAACAAAGAAAAATGACAATAAACGTAGACATATGACTTGGGTCTGACGCCATCTTGAATACATGCGTCTATAACAGTCGCTTCCACAATTATCGCTATCTTTATCATACAACAAGTTTTGCGCTAAACTATAGCTATAGCTAAGTTATTCTTTAAACATTATTTTTAATTTACCCTCTTTTATGTCTAAATAAAATAATATTAAAATTACAGCTATTTTAACATGGTTTGTACATACTTTTTTTATTTACCAAAAATAGCATCGGACACATTATTGTTAATAGCACAAATGTCTGGCAATAATAATTTCATGTTTTAGTAGTGTTTCAAAGTTAGTGAAAAACAAAACATTCTAAAATTATATAAAAATCAATATTTTTGCCTGCAAAGGTGCGATATGCACTAATAAACGCAACATTTATCGGCAGCCAGGTATCCTGCACGCTGTTCGGAAGAACATAAAGATATATAAAAAACTGGCTTATTCAAATTCGTTGTAGAAACTGTTGCTAGCTCTTAGACGAATAGTTACAGGCAAGTGACAGTTGACGCGTCGTGCTCATATCTTTTTAACATTTATACTTTTTTTCAATACAATGGAGTGTGATTATTATGTTTTAATACAAATTGAAAATAGTTATGATATTATTCAGTGTTTCATTTATCATTATTTATTTTATGAATATATTTTGTTAACTCTATCAACTTGATATTTTATAATGTAAACTATACTGACTGTACAGTAACGTCTACAAAAAAGAGAAAGGAACTTCGTTCCAACTGGGGGTCCATAGACCTCTCAATTTTTTTTTACATTACCGCCAATATATGTAGTTTAATTATAATTTTAATTGAACTCGGTAGATGATGCTACGAATGGGTTGTAGGCTTATTTTAAGAGATTTCTCACATACCATCTGGGTATATGTTTGAGTGAGTCCCTTGATAGTTTGGATTCACAATTGGGAATCATTTGGCTGCAATCGGATTTTAGGTTTATTAAAATTTTTCGCGTTTAAAAATACAATTGAAGCCGGTGACCGATTTAATGCAGACGAAGTTGCACGTGTCAGCTAGTCTTCAATAAAAATCCATTGCGATATATTTTTGTAAATAAAATTTTAATGTAAACAAAATTTTGAGCGACCTCTTAAATTTTTTTTTGTGCTTCGCTTTGTTCTGGCCTCTCAAATTATGATAAACTTACAGATTTTCGTAAGAGACTCGAAAAAAAATTGTTTTTTTTGCCACCCTAATGTATATGCATACACTGAGAAGATTGTTAATACAGTCAAATTCTAGAACAACATCATCCGTTAAAAAAAGAGTTTAATTCCATAGATGTACCAGCGGTCTGTGAATTACCTTCAACATATCCTTTCATTCACGAATAAGTACGTATTTATAGATAAACAAAGGCTTTACTCATTATCTTATTTAAAATTTAATAGTTCAGTAAAACAATATATCAATAACCATTAATAATCGTTTTCTATATCTAGCTATAATATAGCTATATATATATATATATATATATATATCTATAGTTATAAATAAAATTGACTTGTAATAATTACCACCAAAGGCATGTATACATATTTATAGCTATCATTTGACATGACACATGACAGCAGTCTGGGATGGACAAGTATGATACCGGGCTCGCGATCTACCTACATATGAGGGATATAAAAATGTTCACACAACGTATTATATTTATTAATTGCTATTCCATTATTCAAAAGCAAAATTAACCTTCCATAACCTACTGCAAATACCCCAAACGTAAGTATTTTAACAGTGAATCATAATTTTACTCACTATTTTCACGTAAGTTATTAAAAATAAGATCACAGCGGCAGCTAGCTCTTAGGCCGTGTCTTTATCTCGACTTTCACATTATTTCACAAGGAGTGAGAGTATGATTTACGGCCACGTGACACGAAAGCAAATAGGAAAATGGTGTATCTTTCGCGAAAAAATCCTTTTAACATTTTGTTTTATAGCCTATTTGAATTATTTATCAGTTGAATTATTTTTAACTTGTATTTAATTGGTCTATTTAAAGTACGTCTTGTTGACTTGAACGATACGGCTTAACTGTACGCTTAGCTACTTATTAATATTATAAATGAGTAGTTACGCTTATAACTGCTCAACCGATGATCATGAAATTATGCATACAATTTCTCAGGGAACTTTAACTTTTTTCCATAAAAAAGTATTATTATTGTGTGGGCGAAACCACGTGCAAGAAGTAGTTTTGATATAAATATTTCAATAACCAGAACTAAAGAAAATGATGTGAGGAAATAATCGTAAGTAAGACACATTACATAACAATCTACCATTTACACACAAACTGACAATTACTTTCATCACGTAAAGGCAAGAATCTAACTAAGTCTGTTCTTTAAACTATATAAAGCTATCTATAATATTCTAAATAGTTTTTCTTTTAGTCTATTTTACTTCCCAAACCTAAGTATTGGCCTTCTCATACTAAGTACAGTATACCCAATGTTCATTGTGTACATTGGAATGCCCATTTATTTTGGTTACGGCGGATTTTTTTTTTCCTCGAACTGACTACGTATTGACCTGGTAAGGTCTTAACAGCTTCACCGGACTACGTTACGGAGGAAATTAATGTAACAATCTGTATGGCTGACTTAATTATAAATTTAGTTGGTCGCTGTCGAAATTTAAGCCAACACCACCAGCAGCAACTTCAATTAGGTATTTTAACCCGCTAGGTAATAGGATTGTATTTTATTGTTACTACGTTTTTTTAATTATAATTTTATTTGGGACATTCTGTTTATTTTTCTATTTTTTTGTAAGTTTTAGCATTCGACCACAATCTTACTAGATAATAAATGATGATATAAACACACTAAACCCCAGAGGAGCTAATGGCTCTCAGACGCAGCTGCCGGAACACTATAAGTGACAGATTTTCAACCTGATGGTGGTTATGAACCAAGCGAGCTTAGAAAAAAAAGCAAGAAAATTACTACCGTCGTAACCATACAACTAAAAAGTATGAACTAGAATAATGGCACAAGTTACAGTAAACAAAGTAATCAAGACCGTAACTCAAAAGTATTACACAAGCAGGATTTATTGAGTTCTAAATTACAATCAATCGGGAATGAAGGAACATGTGGTTAAATGAGGCTAAATACATATATTTTTTTAAGCATTTTAATACATTTAAAATTTACTCGTTTAGATTAGCGAGTTTAAAGTTCATAGAAACATAATAATAATGATAATAATATAAAAAATAGTCGTGCTTTTCGTACTTTTAAAATTATTCACAGATAAAACGATAAGATTAAATGATTGAATGAATGAAACACACAGTGAAACTGAAGAACATAATAGGTATATTCTCTTTATTAAATATTCCTTACGTACAGCATCCTTCAAGTTTAGTAAAATTTAGGTAAAATCTAATAATAGGCTGATGTAATTTAATAGAGATGAAGCATTGCCATGGAGCGCCCAATTAACAAAATTTTTAGGGAATCGCACCTTTCAACGTCGGCTCGCCGTAACTTTATTAATTATATATCGTGCTCCTTGAACCCTTAGAACTTCGTGAAATAACAGACCTTGTAGCCGACTTACATTAAAATCTTATTAGAGACAATGAAATGTTTAGGAGTTATTGGTAAATACATAAGTACTTCTTTATTTTCTCGATTGTTCTGCTCTTTTAAAAGTTTTTGTGCTTTATTTATAGCTAATGTAGTCAGGAGTGGTTGATAATTGAAACACGGTATTTTACCGTCCTTCATTACTTTAGTCCATTCATGCAATAGATCTTGTAGAGCATATGAATTCTGACTGATCTATTATGTGGGCTTACTTTCGCGCTTTCTTAATACTTATATACATGCTTATAAGATTAAGTTTTCCAATGAGCATCATGACATTTCTGAAGAATTTAAAAATGCTTACCTTAAATGTTCTACTTCAAATGATAACATTCTAAATCTAATATTCCTAAACTTATTAGACAGTGAATTTTCGAATTTTCTTTTTAAGGGTGGTTCAAATTAGTCGTAAAGGCATTAAAAAGGGTTTACCATCATGGGTTTATCATTATGGTTTTACCATCATTTCGGGGTGTAAGGGGTGTCAAATAACATCTAAGACTTGAGACACCCAAGCCAACCTCACCTGCACGTGGTGCACCCTGCTGAATAACGAACGAGGCAATGGCGAAAGCGGGGTGGTAGGGTTTTACAGCCTGATTGGATCGCAACCACCATGTATATGGCGAAAAAGTCCGTCATAGTGATTCGCTTTTGCGAGTCGCGTTTCGGGACCAGCCTGTGCATATCCAGCTTTTCGCAGGCCGGCATGACAGCGGCGACCGGCGATGGATAGTATATCACTCGGTGGTCGCCGTTGTTTTTGAATTGTACTGTGCTTACCATCAGGCGCAGTGCAGTCATTTTGCCGTGCTACTATAAAAAAAAAATGTTCACTTTACTGAAAGCTCAGAACCATTGCAAAATTCGAACCTGCGTCTCTTGATACGTTATCCCGATACGCTAACTCTGAGCCATCCATCGGTACCTTAAATTGATGTTACTTTGTGCCAATTTCTTCAATTATTGAGACATCGTTACGAAATTTGGTCTAAGTATATTCTTAGCAAACATTGAAAGAGGAAATGATAAGGTACTAGTGTAATGTAGTTGGATCCATTTTATATTATTAGTGAGCCGTTCGCATCACTGAGCGTAAATTCAACTTTATTAACATTTAGTACAGAATATCCTGTGTTCTATTTCATGACGTAATTGATTTCTATTCTAAATTTCATTAGAATCCATTCAACCGTTCGAATATGATTAAAGTACAAACACATTAGAACTAACATAATTTGATTAGTAGGAGGTGTTTTATTACCCTTTTATGATATGTTTGTTGATGTAATGTTTACGTTATAGTTATATACAACATAGTCCCAATCATAAAATATATTACCTTCAGAAATAAGAAATAACAGAGACGTGACTTCTGATGTTGAAGTTACTTTTATAACGTAGACCCGTATTAAAGAAGAGTTTGTTGAAAATCATACACTTGATAATTAATATCTTGAAAATGTGTGTGAGTACGCTAGTATATATATGTTTCTTTCTTATTACATTGATTGAATTTTGGATACGATATTTTTCGGGCTTTCAGACGATAATTTTCTATTTAACATAGAGCTCAAATACTGAGAAAATGGTTACTTTGTAGCAAAAGCCTACATTTGCTGGTTAATCTACGATATATTTTAACTTTATTTTATACAGTTCGCAGCTCTTTTGTCCTACTACTCTCAATAACAATTCTATTAAAATGTCTGTTTAACAAACCATGAAATTGCAATACACTTGTGAAAATATGTCAATTATTGACTCAGGTGGATATAACGTGTTATATAAAAATGACGATATACATAATAGTTACTCCACTAAGTACAGATGTGATGAGTGTAGTTTGTTAAGAATAAGTTGTTATTCCAGTATCGTGAATCAAGAAGCCAGACCAATAAAACTTGCCTCCATAGAACTTATTAAACATATATGATATAATGTTGTTATGACACGTAATCAATACATATAAATAAAATTGGAGTGACTTTTGTTTGTTTCAGTTAATCTTCGAAATGGCTCAATTTCCTTTCAGTTTTATATTAGCTACATGACATTAGGATTTTTCACAAAGGTAACACAAAATCGGTATAAGTACTATTGCAGTCAACAAGAACACAATTAAAAATATTTTTTCATAGTTTTATATAAGCTACATGACATTGGGATTTTCCACAGATGTAACGCTAAATCGGTAAAAGCGTTGTTGCAGTTAACAAGAATGCAATTAAAATCTTTTTTCATAGTTTTATATAAGCTACATGACATTGGGATTTTCCACAGAGATAACAAACACTAAATCGGTAAAAGTGATATTGCGATTATCAAGACTAAACTTTAAATCTTATTTAAGAGTTTTATATAAGCTACATGAAATTGGGATTTTCTACAGAGATAACACTAAATCGATAAAAATGATATTGCGGTTAACAAGATTAAACTTAAAAGTCTTATTTCAGAGTTTTATATAAGCTACATGACATTTGGATTTTCCACAGAGGTAGCACAAAATCGGTAAAAGTGCTGTTGCAGTTACCAGGAATGCAAAACAAAATCTTTTTTCGAAGTTTTATATAAGCTACATGACATTGGGATTTTCCACAGAGATAACACTAAATCGGTAAAAATGATATTGCGGTTAACAAGATTAAACCTAAAAATCTTATTTCAGAGTTTTATATAAGCTACGTGTATTTGGAATTTTCCACAGAGATATCACTAAATCGGTAAAAATGATATTGCGGTAAACAAGAATAAACCTAAACATCTTTTTTCTTAGTTTTATATAAGCTACATGACATTGGGATTTTCCACAGAGATAACACTAAACCGGTAAAAATGATATTGCGGTTAAAAACAAGAAACCTAAAAATATTTTTTCATAGTTTTATATAAGCTACATGTCATTGGGATTTTCCACAGAGATACCACTAAATCGGTAAAAATGATAATACGGTTAACAAGATTAAACCTAAAAATCTTATTTCAGAGTTTTATATAAGCGATGTAATATTAGAATTTTATATAGGAATTAAGCAGTAATGGTAAAATTATATTTAATAATAATAAAGTAATAATTAATATATATATCTGGTTGGAAATGCTTTTCAAATGGTTCTTAATTGGTTTCTTTAATTAATTTAAAGGGCTTCTCGGAGCGGCAACAAAGGATAGACGATGAGGGGTGCAAAACTAATAAACGGAGATACACATATACTGCAATTAGATACCTTTAGACTTTCCTCTAAGCCGGGTATATAAATAGACCGCTGTTGACCACCCACAGTTCAGTGTCCATCGGAGTAAATATAAAGTGACAGACAACTGGAAACCATCTGCGAGAGAATTGCGATAGTGATTTCTACATAGTATTTACAATGTTTAAGTGTGAATATTGAGTTTAAAAACTAGTTAACTGTAAATATTGCGTGTATAGTATTGTACTCATAATGGAGTATAGACTGTTTCTCGAACATACAGGGTATTATATTTACCTACGTGCGGAATAATGTCTTCATCAATACTGAATTATTATTCTATTGACACAATTGCGTAAGTGATGACAAATGAAATATTAAAATAAAAGAAAAATACATGTGTGTACTTACGTATGTAAGAAGTTACACTTCTTAAGCGTAAGAAAGGACAATAAATTCATTTGACAACGTTTTATTTAAAAAAAAGTTAACTTTAAAAGGCATTAAAGATAATTTTTTGTATATTTGTATACAGAATCAAGTAAGAAAAGGAAGTAGAATAAACTATTTATCAAATAATCATGTAATAATAATATTTTATAATGTAAACAAATACAAAGAATACATATCGACGGTTAACCTTAAATATATAGACCCGTTAAAAAATATATTATAAAAAATCACTTTTCTTACGCATACTTTCAATAAATTATCATTCATACACCATATAAAATCACACACAAATACAAATGTGCTTGATTCCAGTTATCAGTTCTCAAGAAAACTTGACAGATAATTAACCAACTTCAAAGTTTCGCTTTTAGGTGTCGCTGTGCATGCGCATCGTAAAGAATAACATCTCATCATTTTTCAGGGTGGGACAACGTCTGCCGGGCCCGCTAGTTAAAGTTAAAACTTGAACTCTGTGAGATAATAAACACCTATTCAGTTATTATAATGATACAATTTAGTTGTAATTAAAAATGCTTTTAGATAATTAACAGTTACATAACAAGTAATTCATTTTAAACTGGAAGATGAAATATTAAAGCGTTCGTAAAAATTTCATAGCGTTGAAAAGCAATTGAAAAAGAAATTTTAACTGTCCAAAGACGTGATAAAATCTAAATGATTCGTTTTATAATTAAAATTGAAAAAACCGCGTGAAGAATTATAATATTCTTTGTATGCAATTATTCAGAGGAAGTCTGAACGGTAAACGATTTACAGAAATTTAATAAGCAGAATTATTTATATAGAAAAACCAAAGACACGCCTCTGTTACAATTATGACGAATCAAATTACAACTCGTACTATATTCAAATTCATCAAGTTGTTTAAGCTACAGAACATGTAGTATCCTATACTAGTACTATAAAGTAGAGGTATTTGTTTGCTTGAACGCGCTAATCTCAGGAACTACTGGTCCGATTTGAAAAATTCTTTCAGTGATAGATAGCTCAGTTATCGAGGAAAGGTATAGGCTATATCATCACGCTAAGGCCAATATGAGCAGAGCACCAACGAAGAATGTTTCAAAATCGGGGTTAACGTATATATTACTTAAGAATATTTTCACCTTCTACGTTAACGAAGTGGCGAGTTAAAGTCAGCATTAGCTCAAAGTAATTATTTCACGCAGAGAAGAAGTCGCGAGTAGAAGCTAGTAAATAGATATACATACACATACACTCGTACAAAAATTACTTTTAAGTTTATTTTTTGCTGCGTTCTATAGCCGTTGAATGTCGAAAGTCAAAAGGGATGAATGGATTCTAACATTTTTTTTTATGTCATAGGAGGCAAACGAACACGTGCATCTCCTGATGTTAAGTGATCACCACCGTCCATAGATACTTGCAATACCAAGGAAGTTGCAAGTGCGTTGCCAGCCTGTGTTTGGGGGAGGGGGAATAGGATGGAGGGAGGTGGAATGAGATGGAGGGAGGGGGATGGGGAAAGGGGAGGTGGGTCTCCGGCGCTCTCATTATCCGAACGAAACGCAACTACGCAAGCACTGTTACTTCACGTCGATGTTTCTGTGAGAGGGTGGTACTACCCCGGGCGAGTCGACCCATTCATGCTGAAACCAGTAATAGCTTCAGCGTGGCTCTACCACCTAAAAGAATAGTAACAGATGTAGTCTCGATGAATTCGTTATAATTGTAGAAATAATATAGGCTTATCTAATATAGCATCTGCCCGCGACTTCGTTCGCATGGAATAGTTATTTTAGGGTAACGCTAACACGCAGCGGAAGCTCTCAAAAGAAATTCTCTCAGAAGGAATTTCTCCAGTCGGAGCAGCAGTTCCTGAGATTAGCGCGTTCAACCAAATTAGTTAAAGATTACTACTCTCTCGTACTTAACTCGAGCCGTCATTCAAATTACAACAACTTATTATAGTGTGGACCGATTTTAACGAAGCAAGGTTTGCGGTTTTATTGTGAACCCAGTGCTTTAGCAGTGATTTTTTTTTATGTCATAGATGGCAAACGAACAAGTGGGTCACCTGATGTTAAGTGATCACCACCGTCCATGGACACTAACAACACCAGAGGAGTTGCAAGTGCGTTGCCACCCTTTGGGGGGAAGGGTTAGGGGAGGGAGAGGGAGAGGGGAGGGGAGGTGGGTCCTCGGCGCTCTCACTGACCGAACGAAACGCAACAATGCAAGCACTGTTACTTCACGTCGGTTTTCTATGAGCGGGTGGTACTATCCCGGACGAGCCTACCCATTCATGCTGAAACCAGTAATAGTTCTACTACCATTATTGATGCGTGTTCATACAAACAGACAGGCAGATAGACAAATAGATTTACATTTTTATTATATGTATAGATAGATTGAAGTATGCCTTTTATTAATCAAACAAGAGACGAAGAATATTCATAAGGTTTTTACGTACCACAGTCTCCAAACTTTTTGACTCCAAACACAAATTTAGAGATAAATACGTATTTGTATTGTAGGTACAACGTGGAGAGAATCTAAAAATAAATATATGTCAATATTAAATTCTTATAATAATACTAACGGTCCCACACAGACACTGCCCTGCCTCGATAATAAAATTCAACTGCAGCGCCACCTACCGGGCTTAGTTCTGAATCTAAATGATTATTGAATCCACCCGAACATACACATAAAATTTCATCAAAATCTGTCCAACCGTTTAGGAGGAGTTCACATACAACACGGACAGAAGAATTATATATATAAACATTTTAACTTTGTAGTGTATTATTATGTGCGAGTCTATACTTAATGGCCATATTCAAATCGTCCAAAGAGCTTTACGAGGACTGAACTTATTATTTCATCAGTCAATATAATGCATTAGTAAGAATGAATCGAATTTGAACGCTAAAAATACAGAACGTACGCTGAGTAAAAGCTTTGCCTCTAGGATTTCATTTCGCTAACATGAGCTTCGAATATCTGAGATTTTCAGAGACGCCTTCATTACTTTAATGTACTTACTATTCGTATTAACTACATTGAACTGATATATACATGTATTATATTAGTTTGATCAATGTTAGATTAATAAATAATGGTAAGAGGTATATATAAATATTAATTGCTTTTTCAAATGTTGTTATCTCTCTACGATTGTATATAAAACTTTATTTATATAATTTGGTATATATAATCATTTGAATAATATGTTTGGTATTGCCTAAAAGTTTATTTTAAAATATATTTTGAATATTCAAATGAAGGGCGATGGTAGCTGGTAAATAAAATTATTATTCCCAGGATCCAGCGCTCTCGTATTATATTATTTGTAATTTGAAGAATAAACCTTATTTTCCGTTATACAAAAGATATTCGTAGTTGTGAAAAATGAAATAAAATTAACAGGTGAATTCTATACTAGTATTTCTAACGACGCTTCCTTTGTAAACAATTATGTATGGAATTATTTTAATACCATTATAATTTGACGCTTGTTCGTTTGCTTAAAACATAATAGAGTTAAATAATAGTGGAACTAAACATGTGTTCTAATGATATTGTACTAGTGATCTATTTACGATAAAACTGATTTTTAATGATTATACCGTGAAATAACTGCTAATAATAAATGTACAAGTGGAAATAGATTACTCTATTTTTTGTGTTAAATAAATCCAATATAATATTATATTTGTAAGGATTATATATATGTCTGCGATTTGCTATTATATGTCTTCTTTCTATTTTAGCGAGATAAATATATATTATATTTGTAAGGATTATATATATGTCTGCGATTTGCTATTATATGTCTTCTTTCTATTTTAGCGAGTTAAATATCTTTCCCTATTCCACTATTTACTAATATCATTCATAAACATATATTTTTATTTAAAATGACAACGTTGTACGAGATAGCGACAGATTTCCCCCGAGAATATTTTCGATTCTTTATTCAAAGAAGCTCTTAAGTATTTCCGTTAAATTAAAAATAAATCTGTAATCAGTATATTAGATGCTTATTATATATTTTTTAAACACTGCGAATGAGTACCTTGATCTTTTCATATAGTCTGTATTGTGTATTGATTTGTTTACTATATTTCTTTTACAATTAAAACTATTACTGGTTTCAGCATGAATGGGTCGGCTCGCCCGGGGTACTACCACCCTCTCATAGAAAACCGACGTGAAGTAACAGTGCTTACATTGTTGCGTTTCGTTCGGCCAGTGAGAGTGCCGGAAGCCCGCCTCCCCTCCACTCTCCTCTCTCCTCTCCCTCGCCCTCCCCTAACACTTCCCCCCAAAGGGTGGCAACGCACTTGTGACTCCTCTGGTGTTGTTAGTGTCCATGGACTGTGGTGATCACTTAACAGCAGGTGACCCACCTGTTCGTTTGCCAATATGACATAAAAAAAAAACAATAATTATAATCTTGTAAGCGATTTTCTATAAAACAATGCGACATAACAAATGTTTATATAACATATTAAGATGAAACTTCTCTAACAATAATAAGACGAAGGCCTAGCTTGAAAATATTATTTAATCGGAGAAAGAATATAACAATATACGTGTACTTGATAGATATGCCATGTTATTAATATGAGAGAATTCAACGATAAAGCAAAAGCCGAAAATTTACTCACAATATTATGAGATACATTTCGTGATTTTGTTATGTACTTGCATGATTTTAGTACTCGGAATAATAATAAATAAGCCACCACATGTTTTTGGCTTGGTACGACTAATAAATATTTGGTAGACATAGTGTAAGGTTCTACAATAAGATCCTAAAGCACATCACAGATTTGCCGTAAAGTAATTCCAAACACAGTGTCTAGTTAGGTTTTAATATCAAAAAGCTATTATTGTGTGGATTGTTACATGAACGATAGTGATGTCTAGAGATGACACTCCTCTGTAAACATCCCCTAAAATGACTGTAAATAGAGTAATAACTAAAAGTGTACAAAAAGAAGTTAAATAAGTAGATACGACTCTCCAACGTATGGTCCCTTCCACTGGTCGATTATTTAAGCCTATGCGGTAATTCTTGGGTACCGAAGGGAGGTATTTTAATATAATGTATAATATATGAAGGTGGAAGAGCCACACTATAGCTATTACTAGTTTCAGCATGAATGGGTCGGCTCGCCCGGGGTAGTACCACCCTCTCACAGAACACCGACGTGAAGTAACAGTGCTTGCATTGTTGCGTTTCGTTCGGTCAGTCAGAGCGCCGGAGGCCCACTTCCTTCAAAGGACCGACTACGCACTTGCGACTCCCCTGGTGTTGCTAGTGTCTATGGACGGTGGTGATCCCTTAACAGCAGGTGACCCACCTGTTCGTTTGCCACCTATCACATAAAAACAAAACAAAAACTCTAATTAACAGACCGTTATTCTATAAGAAATTGAAAACAAATTTGCATTTAACTATAATTTACGTTATAAATTTAGTACAATTTCCATTTCCAATTTTAATTACGCAAAGTTCTTCAACAGACTCTACTCATAAATATAAAATTTATAACGGAACAACTGTGCACTATATTGGAATGCCACACAGCTGAGTAAACTAATTCAGTTGTCTACGAATGTCAAAAAAGTATTTATAGAATTTACTGATATTTAATCGTTTACAATTCTGAAGTCTTCATAGCACAATTTAATTTTCCTCAAATAAGTTACATCGCAAATAGTCAACATGTAGTCATATTAAAAGCACCGTATGAAATTATCTATTTAAAAAAATCAAGGCAGTCATATGCTGATAGAAGTGATAACTCAATGTCAGAATATTATGCCATTTATTGTATGCCATATTATTATTTAAATAATAGTATCTCGTTACATTCGAGTATTTATAAACGGGAAATTATGGTATATGATACACTTGTAAAATACAGCAAAGTAAAATCTAATTAAAGCAAATTACTACGGAATCAGATTGTCGAGATCCTAAATTTAAACAAAAAATAAACGAAGTAATAGGCAGCCCTATGAAATAAATGAGTTTGCCAGACCCAAAGGCGCAGTATTTGTCTGCAACTGGTAAAGCTGGGCAATTAAATTAGTTACATTTATCACTTGTTTATATAGTATCTGCGAATAGGTTGGTTGGCTCACTGACAGTGTTATTATTATAAGCATTTCTATTTGTCTGGAAGAGGGTTCTTATCCCTAACGTGTATATACATAAAATAATACGACATCCGCCATTGTGCGCTCTTCATTCAAAAAGTGCTGAATTGGTTTCGATCATTTTTATAGTTTTGATACCAGACTTATGCTAATAATTTCAATTTACAAATTATGCAATTTAAGTTATTCAGACTATAATTTATTCAAAGATTCTAAAATAGTCACAGTTTTTCTATTACATTGAGTTATCACTTCTATCAGCATATGACTGCCTTGATTTTTTTAAATAGATAATTTCATACGGTGCTTTTAATATGACTACATGTTGACTATTTGCGATGTAACTTATTTGAGGAAAATTAAATTGTGCTATGAAGACTTCAGAATTGTAAACGATTAAATATCAGTAAATTCTATAAATACTTTTTTGACATTCGTAGACAACTGAATTAGTTTACTCAGCTGTGTGGCATTCCAATATAGTGCACAGTTGTTCCGTTATAAATTTTATATTTATGAGTAGAGTCTGTTGAAGAACTTTGCGTAATTAAAATTGGAAATGGAAATTGTACTAAATTTATAACGTAAATTATAGTTAAATGCAAATTTGTTTTCAATTTCTTATAGAATAACGGTCTGTTAATTAGAGTTTTTGTTTTGTTTTTATGTGATAGGTGGCAAACGAACAGGTGGGTCACCTGCTGTTAAGGGATCACCACCGTCCATGGACACTAACAACGCCAGAGGAGTCGCAAGTGCGTTGCCACCCTTTGGGGGGAAGTGTTAGGGGAGGGAGAGGAAGAGGAGAGAGGAGAGATGAGGTGGGCCTCCGGCGCCCTCACTGACCGAACGAAACGCAACAATGCAAGCACTGTTACTTCACGTCGGTTTTCAATGAGAGGGTGGTACTACCCCGGGCGAGCCGACCCATTCAAAATTTTAATTTGTAGTTTTTAATTAATAATTGTTTAAGTAATATGTGATAATATCTAGGCAGCACATTAATTAATATGTTTCCATAGAAGAGATACATCGAATAAGTAAATATAATTACATATGAAATGTATAATTGTGTTGTTGTATGTTGTGTGTAACATACCTCGGCAAATTGATAGAAATGAATTAACTGTAACTATTAATTTATAATTTTACAACGTATAATCTATATATATATATTCTGTCCGTCTGTCTGTTTGTATGAACACGCATCACTGCTAAAGTACTGGGTTCACAATAAAACCACATATTTATAAAATATATCTTCGAGAATAACTTAATTTTTGTTTTATTAAAATCGGTCCACTCTATTAAAAGTTATTGACATTTTAATGACAACGCGGCGTAAGTATGAGAGGAAAGTAGATACGTAAATGGACTTAATACATTCAGATGACTTTATTAAGAACTGTTTTTTACATCAATTTCCACGCGGACGAAGTTGCGGGCACGGCTAGTTTTAAATAAAATAGTATAATTTTATATACATACTACTGGACAGTAACGATAAATATTTGAGCAATGTTTTTTGTTTCCCTAAAATTATTGGCCTGTTTATTTTAGTCAAATAAAAAACACACACACACGTAAATAGAATATGTATAGTAGTATATCGTAAATAAAAGATAACCAGCACAATTTTTATTGTCCCGAAGGAACTCGAAGCTTAGTTAGTTGCAAGACAAGGATATCCAGGAGTCAAGAGCATCGTGTTACTTGAGTTACCATTTCAATAATTTTATTTACATTTTATTCTGGATATATCAAATGTTTATTTTAAAATTCTATTTTTTTATGTAGTAATCTTGACTTTGAATTATATATAACTAATGATAAAAATTTAAGAGTTCGAGGTGTTTTTTTAATAAAAATACTAACAAGAAGATGTAAATAATGGTGTTTGGCGAGATCTAGTCTGTCATGGAGTGGCTTTTATATCTTATTCCTTTTTTTATAACATAGGAGGCAAACGAACACCTGATGTTAAGTGAACACCAACGTCCATAGACACCAGCAACACCAGATTTGTCGTAAGTGCGTTGCCAGCATGTGTTGGTGGGGAAGGGGGAAGGGGGTAGGGAGGAAAGGGAGGTGGGCCTCCTGCGCTCTCACTGACCGAACGAAACGCAACAATGTAAGCACTGTTACTTCACGTCTGTTTTCTGTGGGTCGGGTGGTACTACTCCGGGCGAGCCGACCCATTCATGCTGAAACCAGTAATAGCTTCAGCGTATAGCATATTCATACTCTTGTGTCATTAAACACTATATGTTGTAATAAGGGTGGTATTTTACGCTATATATTTCGGTTATTGTGCATAAGTGAAGTGGATGGAAAATAATATTACGGACAATGTATTAATATACAGAATGTAATATTATACAGAAACTTCCATGAAAGTTCTAACAATCCATGATCTCAATCAAAGATCTAACAAGCCACCATCTTACGAAAATATTGAAATTATCACAGGACGCTTGTAATATTATTACCCACTCGACAATGGCAGTAATAATCTAGAAAATTGGTTGCTAAAATGAAATAAAAAGATGTGAATAATTGTCACCTGAAAAAATCTAAGGAGTTTTTATTTATGAAGGCGTCCATTTAGATTCCTTAATTAAATATAGTTTCTAATCGATATAACTTTCCGCTGTTTCTAAAAAAAGTTTTAACAAGTAGTGAACGTGAGTTAAATGCAAAATGGTTTAGCACCAAATATAATTGGAAATTTGCAATCAAGACTTATAAAGGAAATTGCATAGTCAATGCGGGTGTCCGGAACAATAGAAAGCATAGATCTCTGGCTAGGTTGCGCAACTACGAAGGATCGCATCCAATAAAGGAGATTCTTTTAAGTGCACTAGACGCCATATAATTTTAATGAATTCAAAGTAATAATATAGTATAATATTTATGTATGTATTTTGATTTCTTATAATTTATTAATAATCCAACCCTATATTAAGGGACTATGTAGCTAATTTATAACCACGCGACGCTGCAAATCAGAACTGCAAATGTCTCGGAAATTCCAATCATTATTTGGCGAATTCCAACTTAAAACCTAGCAGCTAGCGTAAAATTTAGTGTCAATGATGTTTGTCCACGATGAACTCCGAAAGTGCTCAACCGATCTTCATGAAAGTTGGCATTCATGTATAGTTTGTTCCAACTAGAGAGATAAGACAATTTATATTACGATTAATGGCGTCAATATTTTTTAATTACAAAGTAAATGATTGGCAATAATGACTATTGTTATTAATTCTAAATTCCATCAGTCTCGAACAGATGGCGCTTTAATTAGTTTGTTGACAGAACACTGTAGAAACAACTGTTATAAATATCTCGTAGATGGCGCCACGTTTTAATTATGAATTTGCTTTTCAACTCCACTTTATGTTATGGTGTACGTATTTGTTAATTTGTTTACTACGTAGCGCCGCTTTTTTTGGTATCAAGTTCTTAGGTGTACTCATAATACCAAATACATTGTCATAATTTTATTTCAATGTGTAATAACTGAGCCACAGCAACGCGTGACCGGGTCAGCTAGTATTAAATAAAAAAATAATTTAGGTATTTTTGGTATATATCGTTGAACACAGTTTTATCTGGTGGTAATTGAAGGAAATGTTTTATAAAACGGTGAAGTTCTGAATTTCGATATATTATCTGAAATATTGTGTTTCACAGTTTTAAAATTGTGTTGTTATCCTACTCGAAGCGGAGTCGTGATATATTGTTGTCGTCGGCGACAGATTGCACCCGGGTTACACTAGACAGAAGACATGTCATGTCTAAATTGCGTACACATTCTCTTGCAATTTTGTTTCTCTTGTTAGTATTAAGAATATTAACTAATAATATAAATAATGAGATATTTATTTGATGATCGTTCTATATTTCTTAAGTTATTTTCTAATAGTTTCTGTGTTTGTTTTGAATCATTTCAATTTTATAATTTGCAATTTTAAATTATTAATATTATAGTCTGTTTTCACTATTGGCACTATGAGCAAGAATTATATACATTTTTATACAGTTTATTATTTAATTAAATATTATGGCCTGCACAAGTTCAGTACAATATATAGATATCACATGTACCTACACAGGCCGCTCAACTGCGCGTCGCTTGTCTGGCACAAGCGCAATACGTTACGAGCATGTTGAGGTCATCGGTGACATGAACCCATGTTTTTCCCGTACCATATTTTTAATCGCTCAACGCGGTTTAGTTTTCACTTCAAAAATAGTATAAGAATTGTAAAGTATAGTAATTTCTACATGACACACAATACCCAGGTAAAGACAAAATAAGAATATTATAGAAAAATAATTAAATATTTTTTAATTTTGTATAAAAAAAAAATTGTATAAAAATACAAAAATAAATAAGAATAAAGAAAAAAATACCAGATTAAATTGTTTTCACATGAATAAAGCTTATACCATTCATTATATTAATATAATAAGTTATATAGAATTAAAAACAGAACGTTTGAAATTAAACAACGAAAATAGTAATTGAAGTTTATTAAACAATTGTAATATTTTATGTAATTTGGTAGCTTCATTTGAAGTTTTTAGTGTAAGTTTGAAATGTTCTCATCAACAGAGCCGCGAAAAAAATTAATAAGTCACTGACAATAGAAATATTGTCATCTATGGAATTATACCTAGTCCGGTCACAAATTCTTCGAAGCTTGGATCTTCTGTGTGCCGTTTGATAGTACGATAATAAACCGTAGTGCTATTTTCAATTTTCGCAAAATGTTGAAAATCTCAGTTGGCGTGTAACCACAGCGGTGTAACGTGATAACCGTGACTCTATCTTCCTTTTACGAACACTCCATCTTTGAAAATAAATAAAAATCTTTTATTTTCATTTTCTGAAAGCGCGAACATTCTATTTTAAAAAAAAACTGTGGACATGTTTCTAGCCAGTATCCAAATTTTTTAAATAATATGTTTGTGACAGAATTTATGACCCGATTAGATATAAAGTAAATAATTACATTTCTAAAACACTATGTACTTGTATAAACTGTTCCCCACGCTTGTCGAATGTTACTAGTGGAAATTTCCTATTAAACGCTGAGAACACGGGTTCCCCCTCAACGCAGTATAACAATACATCAAGTATTTGCAAGCGACGCCTGTTTCATTTGCTGAATATGCTCGCATGAATTTGAACGCTCTTCTGAGCACTTATTCGATAAACCGTGCAGTTTGTAAGTGTTAGTATGATTTAAAAGTTAGGATTATTAATTCGTCTATTCTATATTAACTGTGTCTATATTGATTGGTGTACTTTTGGAATTTTTGGGTTGAAGAATTGTAAGTGGTAGAGCCACGCTGAATCTATTACTGGTTTCAGCATGAATGGGTCGGCTTACCCGGAGTAGTACCACCCCCTCATAGAAACACCGACGTGAAGTAATAGTGCTTGCTGCATTGTTGCGTTTCGTTCGGTCAGTAAGAGCGCCGGAAGCCACCCCCCCTCTCCCTTCCCCCACCCCACTACTCATCCAAACACAGGCTGGCAACGCACTTGCGACTTTCCTGATGTTGCTAGTGTCTATGGACAGTGGTGATCACTTAAGTTGCCCCACCTGTTCGTTTGCCTCCTATGACATAAAAAAAGACTTGTTTAATTAAATCGACGGTGATAAATTATTTAACATTATTTTGTTATTTATAATTTCTGATAATAGTTTTCTTTATACAATCATAGTAAATGATCGGACAAATAGTGATTTAGTTTATCCATCTTATATATAAAAATCGACTACAATGAGGGTTATATAGTTTTTCTTCGCGCGTTAGTATATAGATATTATTGTTTGTATTTATTTTTGTTCTGTTTTTCTTAATAGTATAAACCGTATTTAGTATTGCACATTGTAGACTTAAGGAGCGTGAAGTATGACGAATAAAGACTTATAAAGGCATATAAGAAAAAACTATTGCTATTTTTTTATTGAAGAGAATCGGTTGAGAAACTGAAGAGGACGATTTCGATATCGGTTCGATAAATTGCGTTTCTGAACACACAATCATACGATAAATGTTAATAAAAATCAACGGGCCATTTGATAGTTTATCTAATGGATAACTTTGTTGAGTCAATAACTATTGGTAGTTTAACCGAGTATGTCGGAAACTGGGCATTAGTGAGTTACAAGTTTAGACAAATCCCGTGAGAGTAAAGAGATTTCGAAATAATTTAATTCAAGAAGTTTAAACCGCTAATGGCTTAGTATAGCGCAGTCGTACATTCTGCTTATCGCTGTAGGTTTGAATCCGATAAATATGCTTTCGGTAGATAAATAATACATTATGATGAAAACATATTAGCGCATTAAAATGTTGTTATCAAGCGCCTAATAGTGTGTTTTGTTAGTTGAACTCAAAAATAAATGTCTAAATATAATTTTTTTTTCTGTCATAGGAGGCAAACGGACAGGTCGGTCACCTGATGTTAAGTAATCAACACCGTCCATAGACACTTGCGACACCAGAGGAGTCACAAGTTGCCAGCCTGTATTAGGGAGGGAGTAAGGGAAGGGGGAAAGGAGAGGAGGAAGGAGAAGGGAGTTGGGCCTCCGGCGCTCTCACTGACCGAACGAAACGAAACAATGCAAACACTGTTACTTCTCGTCAGTTTTCTGTGAGAGGGTGGTACTACCCCGATCGAGCCGACCCATTCATGCTGAAACCGGTAATAGCTTCAGCGTGGCTCTACCACCTAACAAAATCTAGACAAGACACCTTCAAACACCTCTTTAATATTAGATGTGGTTCTTCTAGTCAAACACTAAATGCTAACTAATATTAAAAATGTGAATTTAAGTTTGTTTGTTTGCTACGCTTTCCCAAAGTATTTGTATATTACTACTTACTTACGTACTTAGTAGTACTATGAACTTTTCTTTGTACTCAGACGATAGTGATGAAATGAACAAAGACAAAACCCAGTATAGAACGCCAAAAATGTATTAAGAATATCATTGTGCTATCAAATAGAATAACTAAATTCATTACGAGACTTTAATTTGATTGTAATAAGAACATATGAGAGTCGGTTCACACGAGTTCGAGTTACCTACATCGCGATTTATTCAGCCAACTTGGACAGTTTTATTTGTTCGGCTTCTCTCTGTACTTTTGAAAACGTTAACTCGGGTAGGAAAGTCGTTGTATTGTGGTCGAACCTTTAGAATCGTTTGAATACTTATCATCATTCCCACGGCGTACTTATTAACTTAATAACAGACTTAACATTATGTAATGGGACAAATCTAATACTGTCGCTATTGTAAAGTTTGTAAGTAATTACTAAATTTGACTTAAAATTAGTTTTGCAGCACCAAACACTGTAATTTGTGTAGCGACAGTAATTTCGTCTACTCACTTAAGCCAGTACCCTCTTGTGTTGCTCGTAACTCTGAGCATTCGTGTCAAAGTTTGTTCCTCGAACCCGTTTAATATATTGAAAACTGTACTGGAACGAGTTGAAAGTTTTAAGAGGGCCGTCCCATTTGCTGAATCATTATAATTGACGAGGAAAATTTACAAACATGTTGGTGTAACTCCAATAATTTGTATGGAAAAGAACATGTAAATTTTGTATATATATGCTTAAGAGCTAGGACACTATTTTTGATGCGTAATTTGTAATTACTTGTAATCTTTAAACTAATTACATAATCTAGTCTTTGAAATAACATGATGTAATGATAGACTTAAGAAAATATTCATATAACATCTTATCATATACACATATATAACATCTGACATCATTTTCAAGACAGAATTACGGAGAAAGAAAGAAAGACGAGAAAGAAAGAATGGAAAGAAAGAAGTTCGAAACCTTATCTTTGTCGTATTGTGAATATGTGGAAGCGCCTCCCAGCCAGTGTGTTGCCTTCCTCTTACAACATGGGGTCCTTCGACGAGGCGTGAAGAGGCACTCTGCAGGTCGTCATGATAGCGACACCTGCCATTGCTATTGAACAATGACAGTCACTGTTATTTATGGACTGTACCGTACTTTCCATCAGGTATTATGCAGTCATATTGCCGAATTAGTTTTAAAAAAATCTTAGGACCCATCTCCTCATTACACAGGTCCGGCGGACGAGGGGAGGTAGCTGGTGTGTACCCAGTCTGCCTCTCTATAGGTAGTAGCCCGGCGATGACCTTCCGCCGGGCGTACCGTTGGGGCGGCTCTACAAGGTTGATTAGCATTATACGATCCCTTGCCACCCCAACAACCACGGTCTGTCGGTACATCGTGGGGTTTTAGTCCGTGCGAGTCGGACATAACCCATCCTCCCCTCTGGTAGGGTGGCGTATCCATAAGGGACTTCCCCACGTTAATAAAGAAAGGCCACATCGCCATTTACCATTAGGCGAGATTAAGGTCAAAGCTAAAATGTATAAAGAACTACCTGTTGCTCGCGACTTCGTTCGCGTGAAATAATAACTTTGGGTTAACTAACACGCAGCGAAAGCTTTCAAAAAGAAAAAATCCCCGATTTTGAAACATTCTTCATTGGTGCTCCGCTCCTATTGGTCTTAGCGTGATGATAGCCTATACCCTTCCTCGATAAATGAGCTATCTAACGCTGAAATAATTTTTCAAATCGGAGTGGAACATTACATACTTCCATATAAACTTTCATCCCCTGTTTCCTATTGTTATTTTACACACTTAAGAGTAAAACTTTGAATGTCATATTTATTTATATCGAATCAACAGTCTAAAATAAGTTATATATAACAAATAAGTTCCAAGCATTTCGCTCTAAAAATGACGATACGTCCATACTCATTTCCATCCTCCCTTTCAACCCTTTACAACCTTTTCTTCGCATTAAAAAGTGTCCTATGTCCTTTCTCAGGCTCTAGACTATCTGTGTACCAAATTTCATTTAAATCGGATTAATAGTTTTGGCGTGAAAGCGTGACAGACACACAGACAAACAGAGTTAGTTTCGCGTTTATAATATTAGTAAGTAATATTAGATAATACCTATTCCGCTACATGACGACAGAAGCGATAAGATAACAGGAACGCTGGATTTTATCCACATCAAAGAAATTTAGCGTAATAGATTAGAAGAAAATTGTTAAATTGACACAAGTTTAAAGAAATTCAATCTGGACTTGTATCTGAATAATTTGTGATGTTATTTTTAGCGCGAAAACTGGCCAAATTGCATCGTGCAAGAATGGCGGTAGGTTTGCAGATTGCAGTAAGATAAAGTGCAGGGTTGTTTAATAAGCTTTTAAATTTGATAGCATTTCTAAATTGTTGTTAAATGATTCAGCTTTTAAGTAGACTTGTGTAGTCAGGTTAATTAGATGTTAAAGAAAATGTACATTTACATGGTAAACGTAATCGTTGAGGAAATTTCCTGGAAGACGAACCCTCATTCTATATTCATAGCATTTCTACTTATCGAAGCGTTCAGTTTTCCCGATTTCTATGGGTTTTCATTTGATCTCATCATGCTTTGATTGTCGGAGTATAAAAAATACGGTATTCATTAGGCATGGAATATTTTATGCATCATTGCTATTTACATATAAAAGTTTGTCACATGATATATGTATTCGAATGGATTTCTGTCGCTTATCTAATATGAAAAAAAAATTGATATTATTATTTTTTATATATTAACCTTTTGCTCACGAGGGCTCCGGAGCGGAACCATTTAAAATGTTGATGACCGTTGTTTGTCATCAGAATTTTATATGGCTCCGCTCCGGAGCCCTCGAGTGCAAAGGGTTAAATATGTTATGTGTGACACAGGCTACTGAAGTAACTAAAGACACATACACACGGTTATTAATATAATCAAAGTCCTTTAAGCCAAAAGGCTGTTTCTATCATTAACAATACATTTGATATCACTAATTAATCTATATTAAGTTACCGCTGTTAAATTGTATTAGTACTGCCTAATCCATATGTATTTGTATCTTGCATAATTCTCAGAAAAATCCTTAATCAGTAAGAAAAAGTCGTGTCGAAATCGTTCATTCATACTTTACCCAAATTAGCTCGAACAACATACGGTAAGTTGTTGCTACAAGTACAGATTATGTTATTTTAAAATGGTTTACCATTTATCACTTTGTAGAATTTCAGTTTCTGAATATGAAAAAGTATAAAACATTAATACAAAAGATTTTCAATGCCGTTTTATTAATATTTGGCCCCATTCAAGTAGTATGTATTGTATACGTTGCATACTAGAGAGATATACCAGCCATAAAATTTTTAAAATCGCTTTTACAGTAATTTATGAGTATTATACGCTCGCTGTAACGACCTTTAGATTCATTGAACCGTTTTAAGATAGTGTGTATTAAATTCGCAGACGTTTTCAACTATTTTAATATTTAATTCGTGGCGAGTTCGCTTTTGGATCGTTCCCAAGAACGAAGAATAAAAGTTCTGCGGATATCGTAGAAGTTTGCTTTCTTTTATTACTTCCCCCATATATGGCGTTTGCTCAGATGGTTTAAGGCATAGTTTTGGTGTGTTACAAGGTTATTGGTCAGCTGGAATTATGAATCTATGTATTAAAGTGTTATATATTAGGCTATGTTTATAGTATGGTAATCGATATTTAATTTGTAAGCTTTTCTGAGGTGTAGAGTCTTTCTTATTCTTGTTTTTTTAATACTCGGATTCGTAATATAATATAAACATCTAGTGGGTTGTGATACAAACATTAAACTTGAATATTGCGTAAACAAGTAGTTTACATGTATACTTTTGTACATACGATTATAATAAACTAGCTGCATCCGCGGTTTTCCTTGCGTAAAGTGCAGAAAAGCGGTCATTGTGATTGGATTATCGCATATTTAGATAGTATAACCGCATTTATTTTGAATTATTTACTTACTTATTTGAAATTATTTATTTATTTATTATTGTTGTAGGTGTTAGAGCCACGCATGGTCATGGTTTTAGCATGAATAGGTCGGCTGCCCACCATCACCCTGGTACCACCCTGTCACAGAAAATCGAAGTGAAGTAACAATGCTTGCGTTGTTGCGTTTCGTTCGGTCAGTGAGAGCGCTGGACACCCACCTCCTTACTCCCTCTTCCCCCAAATACAGGCTGGCAACGCACTTGCGACTCTCCTGGTGTTGCAAGTGTCTATAGACGGTAGTGATCACTAAACATCAAGTGACTCGCCTGTTCGTTTGCCTCCTATTATATAAAAACAATATATCGTTCATAAATTAATTAATTACTAATGATTATTATTTTTAATTATTTATTTTAAAGATTTTTATTGGATTACTATAAAAGAATCTAAACCTACTAAGCTTCTCTAAACTCTGTGTATTATGTCAAACTATCAAAAAACGATCGTGTGTTTTGTTAAATTATTTGGATTAGGATGACAAATTAGTTATTGCACCCCTACAAAACCTACATATATCAGTTATCTGTCTTAGTTAATATACTCGGTATATAATATATTTTTCATAAAGAACTTTAAAGTTATCTGTAGGCCAATAATTCCTCTTACTTCGCTCAAAAAGGCACAAAGTAAATACACAAAAGGCCTCCAATTGCTTCTACGGTTAATATGGAAAAAGTTTCACTGAAACGAGAGAGCGCAATGTAAATACAAGTGAGAATATTATTCAACTCAAAATAGGTGTTGCCAGGTCATGTTCAGTAGAATGCTGGAGAGGCACGGCAATACTGGAACACTTGGTTGACGCGTTTAATCGAAAAATTCCTTCAGCGATACCACGAATTCTTGCATGATTGAAGAGGTATCTCTCGGTCTCACAATAAACCTCTGGATATTTTATTAAGAATACATTTATGGTAGCAAAACACATTATTAGTATACATAATAAATACATTATATCTTGTTCTAGTGCGGCCTAATAATTTTGTTACTAATGTATTTAGGTTAGGTGTTTCAATAAATATAGTGGTAAAATAAGAATTGTAATTTTTATTCAAGTTTATATTATTATTTTGTTTGAGTAATCATTAGAAACATTTCTAAACGTTACATAAAAGCTTTGAAATAATTTATTCCGATTTACTAAATATTTTTTGTATTAATTGTGCATGGTTTAATGTTGTTTAACATCTTTATATTTTTAGGAAGAAATTGAAGATTGTTTTTGTTATAGACTTTTGTTCTAATTCTTGTTCATTTGTTAGGGCATTAATAGACGTTGCATTGGCATATGATTATTTAGGAATAGTTATGATTTTTATACATACTCTTAAATAATTATTTTAAAATGATTTAACAAAAAACAATTTGCATTAATTGTACATGGTTTACTGTTAAGTCATTTACAATTTTTAATTTAGGATCAAGATTGTTTTTGGTTTGCCAAAACCAAACTTATTGTTGCATATTTGTTACCGTATTAATCGACATTTGATTGATGTATAATATTTTACGAATTAATAAGTGAATTAAGTTTTTTATTTACAAATATAGTAATATTTTGTATATTTAATTTATTGAATGGTGGTAGAGCCACGCTGAAGCTATTACTGGTTTCAGCATGAATGGGTCGGCTCGCCCGGGGTAGTACCACCCTCTCATAGAAAACCGACGTGAAGTAACAGTATTTGCATTGTTGCGTTTCGTTCGGTCAGTGAGAGCGCCGGAGGCCAACTCCCCTCCCCTCTCCTCTCCCTCTCCCTCCTCTAACCCTTCCCCTAAAGGGTGGCAATGCACTTGCGACTCCTGTGGTGTTGTTAGTGTCCATGGACGGTGGTGATCACTTAACATCAGGTGACCCACTTGTTCGTTTGTCAACTATGACATAAAAATAATAATAATAATAAATACAACCGTATTGCAAATTCGGTTACAATAAAAAAAATCAGTACCTGGATTTTGATTTGCAACGTCGCGTCGAGGAGATCACCGAGATAGTCTACTAAGCTTGGTTTTGTATAGCATTATCTTTGTCTATCGTAATCTCGTAAACATCGTAATTACGCTGTGCGAGAGAGAGAGTGAGAACGATTTATAAAAACAAAGCTAGTCAATCTTATTCGGATGTCTCAGTTCTCTTTCGGACGTGTGCCAAATCAAATGCCGATATAATGTACCCAAGAGTACATGTATACAATAGTATTATTTAAATTATTATAATTTTCATTACTTATATAATTTAAAATCATTTTATACTCCAAAAAAAAAAAACAATAACGGGAATTTATGTCTATGTTGTGAAATTCTGTCGAGAACTATATAGTTTTAAATACAGGAGAAAATTAACTGGTTTACGAGATATCTTAGAAATCTTGCTTCTCCCAACTGGTTAATATGCCCAGCGATTACTCAAGGAAAGTTAATAAATACCGTTTTCTTGAAAAACATACATATACGGTACAAGAATGTAAGCAAGCGTACTATATTTAAACTCAATCACTTTTACGACAGCGGTTAACTGCGTTGTGTCTTTTAACAGTTTATAATAGAAGTTGCGTCGTTAAAATAACGTTTAAAACTATTTAAACCATAGTTTACGCTTCGTATAGGTATAATTTAGACATTCTCCATGTTATTACAAAAAAGTTAAATACGTATTAAATACTTGGTTTAAAGAAGTTTCGTAATAAATGCACCGCGTTCGCCCGAGGCAAGATCACGTTATCCTTTTTCACAAGTCTAACCTAACGTAACCAAAGCGAGACGACAAGAGCAAGACGACGCACATTCAGTGACCGCGTTGCACACAATACGGTACCTTTTTAAAGTCAGGGTTAAATACGTATTTAACTTTTTTGCAATAATACCGGCTCTGTTTTAATATCCAAATTGCTTATTTTGAAAAGCTACGCATAATTTTATCATAAGAGGAATATCTATAGTATATGGATCATGAGTAAATAGAAATCAACTGTTGTTCAAGCGAAAATTATTGAAGGCGTGTTGAACGATTATTGGATAGGTAAAATATTAACACAATTGGTTAATGTATATGTAAATTGATTAAGTAAGAAGTATTTATATTTATGTACAGAACTTGCGTAATGCATTATATGTTTTAGTAAATAAACCATAAAAAATATATATATAATTAATTATTGCTCGGTATGTCGATAGATGTAAAAAGAAGGCTAGTGTTGATGGGTTTAATTGAAAAAATTAGAAAATTTCAATTATACTTTAATCAATTTGAAAATCCAGAAAACACATTAATACCTCATACCTAGTTCCCAGTTTTCACTTCTATCGGCAGTCTCAACTGTGTACTTTCTCCCATTCGTATATATAAAATTGAAGTGGATATTACTTGTGCGTACTGATATACGAAACGGTTGAAACGATCTTCACGGGCGTTCATGGTTGTTTAGGGTATTATTTTGGATACGTTTCACTACGGTTTTTTTCGGGAGGTTGCAGTAATAATAAAATGTAACGGGCGTATTTTAAAATTAGTAATAATAGTGTAATGAACTAAAGTATAATCTGACAAATTAATACTCTGTAAGCACTGTGACTATTTATCCGAGCAAAGATTCGCCGTACAATAACTTCAATAATGAATATCCGATTTTTTTTTCTCGAACTGACTACGCTATTGACCTAGCAAGGTCTTAACAGCTTCACCGGACTACTAAGGCGAGCGTTTAGGCACTCAGCCAATTTTATTTGGGCAACCAGCTCAAGGGTGCACGGCACACCTCGGCTTGGCTGTTGCCTGTTTCATGCAATTCGCGACCTATCTAAACTAACCTAAGTTAAGCTAAACTATTCATACATATATGAGTTGTTGAAACATATATGTGTACCAAGCATACATATCTCAACAACTCTAATTATTCTAAATTAACAACATTCTAAATTATTACAGTTCGATACGGGAAAAAAAGAAAAACCCATCCACTTTATGTGTAAGCGTGTGATCGTGCACGTGTGTGGAGGTGATGTGTGTAGTGTTGTTGCAGTGATATATTGGTGTGTCACTGTATCGCGCGAGCAGCGCACTCAAGGGCTCCACGCCGAGGGATCGGACCTAGAAATGTCCGATTAACGACGTCTTGCCATTTATCGGCCGAACTCTCTAATAAGGTGGCGCTAGTGGTAACGTTCCGGTTGCGTGTCGGAAATGTTGTAGCGGTACCGGAAGTAGATGTTTAAATCATTTGAATATCATTTTACTTTATAAAAATATTATAAAGGTCATATTAATCATTAATATTAATTACAAAAATATAAATTATTACAGTAGGTTGTAAGTAGGTAAGGACATAACTACAATTAAAAATATACAAGACAGTCCAGAATTTATCCAGATTAATTATGTAGTTCCTATGTTAAATGAACTATGTCCATAAGAATGAAGCTAGTAATGTTGTAAAACAAGTTGAATTATAGTATTCAACAATCTTTTTGGCCACTCTAAATATAACAGTAAGTTTGGGCTTGTGCGTAATATCGTCAAGAGTTCAATACTAAACAAAGTTAAAATACTCTTATAGAACTCTAACATCTTTATCCTTAAGTTATCTCAATTTTATGCATATAATATTAACTGACCTGGCCACGCGTTGCTGTGGCTCAGTTGTTACATGTTCAATTAAAAATGAAAAAGGAATTCAAAATTAAAATGAGGCCCAACTATGGGATATCTATAACAGTCGGTCCTACAACCTTCTGTTCAGAAATTAATTTAAAGTGCTATCAATTTGAGACTGATGAAATGTAAATTAATAACAATAATCATCATTGACAATAATTTAATTTGTAATTAAAAAATATTGAATCCATTAATCGAAATATTAATTAACCTATCTCTCAAGTTGGATCAAATTATACATAAATACCGACTTTCACGCAGATCGGTTGAGTAGTTTCGGAGTTCATCGTGGAGAAACACCATGACGCTGGATTTTTATATATATAATACATATTTATACCTAAACTTGTGTTATGCGCAACTATATGCAGGGCGCTCAAAAAGTATAGAAGTAAAACTTCTTTAGGCGTGACTAGGAGGTAACTGGACGAAAATGCAACGGAAGTCCGTTACGGCAATATGTCGTCACGTTTCTGTACCATCCGGTTAGATAATAATTAAACATAAGCAAAACTTCTATTAAATCATAATTAATTTAATTCGTTAGTTATCATAGTAATCGGTTGGTTTTTTTTTTATTTTTTATTTACTTTTTAACAAAGAGTTACTAATAATATTTTCTGTGTTGTTTAAGTTCCGAATTCGCTGATAGGTGGTACTACAGATAATGAAGCTTTAATTTAATTTGTTACTTACTTACATTGAGACCAGATGGCAGCACGGTCGCGCGCCCATATATTCAATTTAATATTTTCTTAATAAAATTTTTTGATTTATTTGTTTATAATCTATTTATTGACAAAACCAAAAATATTTAAAAAGTTTTACATTGTGTGACGGTTACACGCACTCATTTTTCAAGGACTGTAGCTAAATTGTTTTATTAATTTTTGGTTGTTAGAAACTTTATCTATGTTTTAATTTTATTATAGTCATTTAACGTATTCAACGGAATTCGACAGTGTATTCGTATTAAAAACGTCACATATATTCGCTCTGCCGATAACAAATACGTTTGATGCTCACGTAGCCGTTTTGCGATTGTACGAGCCATTCGCGTGTCGGAGTTACTCTGGAGGGAGATAAATCCACGTGAACGCGCCGATAAGGCGGTAGGTTTTTGGTGGTTTATACACTGTTTCTCATATTTCGAGAGACTGGAATATTACCCGGGGGTTCGGTGCTAATGGGACTGAAATTTTCTTGTAAATCGATCCTTACACACGTAAACGTATATAGTAAAAATATTATTAACCTTGTAATGTTATACAGAGGAAGATAATTTAATTTGTTATTGAAGTTACTTCACAAAATATTCATAAAGTTACTTTAAGTTTTAATTTTCGGTATTGGAATCAAGATACGTGACAAAGGCGTCCTACAGGCAAAATTCGTACATAATTAGAGTTCGTAACAAACAGTGTTAACAAATTAGTTAGTGATCTGAACGTAGATCTGTTTAACACAAGTCTTCAGAAACTTAAATACGTTCTTAATTCCAGCTTTTTTGATATTTAATTTCCTCATTCGGATCATACTTTCTTAATGAAAATGTAAATTTTCTTGTATATGCGGAAACTTGTAAATGGTCTTCGTTTATGTTTATACATGTAATGTATTTTTTTTTTGTCTAGCTGTAAGTTTTCCTAAGAATTAAAAAAAAATCTTATGGAACAAACAATCTGGCAACGTTTTTATTAATTCACTTTGTTATATTTTTATTGAGGTGGAGTTTTATAATTGGTTTTTAAATAACATTGTGACGAGGAACTTGAAAAATGTTATATAGCCCAGGATTAGATGACAAAGCCTGATAAGTTAGATATTATATTTATATGTATATATAATAATTGCGTCTATTTCAGAAACTATACATATATATAATAAACTTGATTGTAAATATTTACTATTAATGAAAATATATGTGAGATTTAAATGCAAAAAGTAATTGATGCATTTACCCTTAAACTCATACTATACATATCGTATAAAATATGATTGAATATTTCATCTAATAATAATAACCTTTTAAAATAAGCAGGTCTTATTTTATAATTTTTTCGTTATAAAAGTTACTTCTCTAATTACTATTCTCTTTTTCTCTTAACTCTCTATGGTTTTAAACCATAATATAAAAACGTATTCATGTATTTAAAGGCCAATACTTTAACTAATAACGCGTTCGACGTTTTAACAATTTCCATAGCTACTAAAAATTCACAATCTTTTTCAGGGTTTCAATTTTCATAACTCTAAGAGAAATATTTACTGTTTTGTTTTTGTTTGTATTAAAACGTGATATATTTAAAATATCTTTTTATTTCATTAAATCTGTGAAACAAAGCATCGAAAAAATAAAGGAACGAGAGTTACATTTAGGTTAAATTTCGTTTTCCACGTGTACTAAATGATGAAGATAGGCTGCAGTCATGCTGGACTTCGCCCAACATAGACCAATTAGTGACGCATCGACAGTTTTGTTAATAGTTGCCGTTGAATTCACGACTGATTCTAACTGGTCGTAAACGTTCACTGTCTGAGCCTTTTATATTGATCGTGATTGGAAATTGCTCTTTGTATTGTGGTCTGCGGCGCACACTCGATATCCACGGAAATTAAAAGCTTTTGAAAGCATTCAGTGTTCATATTTTCTGAATGGAGGAAGTGCGTTGTTTTGAACTTTATAACACAATCTTAAGACGCTTTTAATATATATACGAATATTTGCCGTTGTGCGCACTTCATAGAAAAATTTTGATAAATTTTGATCTAATTTTAATCTAATTTAGTTTTATTTCTAACGATACCTAGATATCTTTAATTAATATAAAATTATTACAGTTTTAACAAAGTATACTTTTTGTAAGCATGCGGGCAGCGATGTCTGAAGTGGAGCAAACTGTGTCGAACGCATGCGCAAGAGAGAGAATGTAAACGGATAACTTTTGTTTACAAAAAAACTAGCAATTTTTTTTAAAGTTTCTGTTCTATATATAAAATATATTTGTTTAAATAATAAATAAGATAGACGACATCGCGGGCATCAGTTACCATATAATAAAGGCGTTATTATGCGGAAATTCGTCGGGTATGATAGAATAATTCATCTGAAACATATTTTAGTTTGTTTTAACATTATTTTTTATAGCTTCGAAACGACCAAACCTTGTTTATGTTACCTTTTCTTTATATCTTACTAGTTTCAGATATACGTGAAGCAAATAAAATCAAATGTTTTTTGTTAGAGGCAGATGTGACAGCAACCTCTGATAGGTTCTGGATGGAAGTATCAACATTTATTAAACATATAAGTTAACAAAGTTTGTAAGTATTGTTAATTTTATATTATGGTTATGACGTTAAATCTTTCAATGAGATTTTAAACAATAACAATACATCTAAATAATATTAAATGAATTCATAACTTAAAACATCTTTTGGCAAATTTTATATGGTTACAAATATTGCTAATAAGGAAGAAAAACCCTAGATATAATTAAAACTATAATGAAACAATTATCGAGTGTCAGTTACAAGAATTATTATTTAAAAGTGGTAGAGCTACGCTGTAGCTATTACTAGTTTCAGCATGAATGGGTCGGCTCACCCGGGGTATTACCACCCACTCACAGAAACATCGACGTGACGTAATAATGCTTGCATTGTTGCGTTTCAATCGGTCAGTGACAGCGCTGGAGGCTCACCTCTCCTTCCCTCACTTTGGCCCTCCCTAGTCCACTCCCCCTACGCCTTCTCCCCAAAAACAGGCCGGCAACGCACTTGCGACTCCCCTGGTGTTGCTAGCGTCTATGGACGGCGGTGATCATTTAACATACGGTGACCCGTCCGTTCGTTTGCCTCCCATGACATATAAAAAAAAATACTGCCCTATTTCTGCCTTATTTAATATCAAACTTTTAAGGCGTGCTTATGCCTGAATTATACGTACTAAATGTGTAATCAACCAAGCCCAATAAACATTTTTATAGTGATGATTAATTAGGCGAGTTAGCATGTGGACGAGCCTTCATCATACAGAAGGGTAAGGCTCCGTGTGACCTTCAACGTTTTCCCCAAACAATACACGATACTAATAAAGCCGTTTAGACAGACCGGTAGCCACGGAAAATGTTCTACCCATTTCACATATAAATTTGATTACCCGTTCCTTTACATGTTTGAACGTACCCCTGAGATGTATTTACGAAAACTTTAATTACGTTTATGTTATAAAATTTATGGTACTGTACCATTGCTGTTAAATACTGTTTAATGTTATTATGAAACGCAAGAGATAGTTTATTTTTTGTTTGTTTGACCGCGTTATCCTTGGAGCTATTAGTCTGTTTAGAATCATAGTTTTGCATTGTATAGTTTATTTATTGTGAATGATTATATGCTATCTAACAAAGGCTGTAACCTTAGAGTATGTTAAGCGAGAATAAAGCGAGTAGAATTGGTTTTTTTAAATATATTGTAGGAGGCAAGCGAACAGACGGGTCACCCGATGGTAAGTGATCACCGCCGTCCATAGACACTAGCAACACCAGGGGAGTCACAAGTGCGTTGCCGGTCTTTTATAGAAGTATACGCTCGTTTCTTAAAGGTTTGCATTTCATAATTGTTTGGAAATACCGCCGCCGGAAGTCGATTCCACAAAATTAATAAAAAATCAAGACTATATAATATCGCTCCGATATTTCGCTGGTTTGTTAACTTAATTACTAAAACTATTGCTTACCGATTAATGTTATGTTAAGATCCGAACATTTAGGAAATATACTCATAGTACAAAGATAAAAGTACTACGGAATATTCGACATTTGAAGTCCTAAATACGTTATGTGCTGGCCGCATTTTTCTTACCTTCTTCTGTGACTTCAATCCGATTCTAGTTTTCAGTGTTTCAGTAACTGAATATGTATAAGTTATATTATTCGTACTTTCTGCCACTGGGGTCGTGGATAATCCATAGACTCTAAGATTTAATAAAATCGCGACCACACTGAGTCATTCTAAAGCAATCCTAATATGTAAGTTGAAGGTTGAAAAGAATTCCGTATCCAAGAGGTTTTTTTTAAGCTCACCTTGCTAACTACCATTTTCAAGTTGAAAGTCTGTGTTTCGGCTGCTGTACTTGAAAATCAGTCCGTCACTAGGTTTAATGTGTTTACCATTTTAGACTATGTCGTACATCAGGTAAGACTGTGGTAAAGCGCTAAAACTAATGAAGTATTAAAAAAGCTGTTTCCCAACGGCGCGGCGTTACATATAACTCGTTCAAAAGAAATATTTGAAACAATGAACATAACAGTAACAACCGTGGTGTATATCGCTTTGCATCAGTAGATGGCGCTCTACAACGTCTTTGTACAGCTGCATCAGGATGTCAAGAGTTGTTAATGACTCTGTCGTTGCTTGTTCACAAATGCGGATTTCTATGTCCCATTCACTAGGGGGCTTTTAACACCTAGTCGATATCGTTAGATTGTCATAAAAATATCAAAGTAAAAGCAAAACTGCATCAACGATTCAGTATCAGTATCATTGCCCTAACACCTGGTGTTGCAGTTGTCGGTAATCATTTAACATGAACCGGCCACCAGTTTGTTTGTTACCCTTTTGAATAAAAAGTATATTTTAAAATCGTGATCGAATCGGAACGTGTAAACGATACAAGCATGATTTCATCTAATAGTGTCATGTTACGATGCCATTACTCACTGTAAAGGTTTTCAGTGAAACTGAAAATTATATTACAGTAGTAATTTATTACTTATCAGACGTCTGTCTGGCGGCATTTACTTTAGCTTCCTCATCATGAATCTTGAAAGATTCATTCAAGGACACATTTATGTCATACAAGGAAATTCTAAACAAAAACATTTATGTAGAATCTAGACCCTGCGGTATAAGCTGAGCGTTGTATGCCAACCAGACTTAAGAATTTTATTACGTAGATGTATTCTGCCGTCCAAAAAAGGGACGATTTTTCTTAAATCTGTCCTTTTTGCAATATCGAGTTGTAAAGTAAATAGTAAGGAAAACAACTATTACAATTTTTTTATTAATAACATTAAATGTGGTCATTAGTAACTGTAAAGTAATTATTATAAATTATATAGATAAATTAAGAACATCGCTTGATTGTCAGAGAAAAAAAGATACTTATTTGGCTTCACCTATCTTTATATATATAATTCTTCTGTCTGTGTGCATGTGACTGAACTGTTCCTAAACAGCTGGACAGATTTTGATGACATTTTTTTGCGTGTGTTTAAGAGGATTCAAGAATCGTTTAAATTCACAACTGAACGAGGAAGGTGGCGCTGCGGTTGACTTTTAGGATTTCTTTATTATCAAGGCAGGACAACGTCCGCCGGGCCTATTCATTTATATGTAAATAATAACATTGTTCTAGGCGACATTTGTTTAAGGTAACAAGACTGTATTTATAGTAATTAATAATTATAAAAATCAAACGTAAGCGATACCGCGTGATATAGCTACTATATAACATAATTCAAAAGCCTATTATATCGATTGGTTGAAACGGTTGTTTACAAGTCGACGGATTTGCTGAAACTTCGTCGCGTTGCACGTAATAGTTAAGGCTTACAGAGGAGCTTTGTACGTTAAATGCAAAAGCCTCCCGTTATGAATTATTCAATCAACCCTGAAGCTTTTTGGAAGTCATTGATATTCATGACTGGGAATTTGTGCGACTTAAGGGTAGTGTCTGTTAAGAGACGGAAAAAATATTCTTGCTAGCTAGACAGTTTGGGATGAAAATTAATAAGAAAACCACACACTACGTAAAATTACGATAAAGTATAGTTACGCGGTTGTGTATAGCGAATGAGGGATGGACGAGGAAAGGAGATTTTCGAGTATACATATGATTTGCTTTGCCTACTCTAAATGGTTTGATAGATTTAAAAGATATATCTATATATTAATACGTGAAGCCTAATCTTTGGACGGAATTGGACGAACGGATGAACGTGAAACTTGGCATAGTTAAAGTTTATATGGAGGAGAAGTGCAGAAAGCTATTTATTTTATATAAAATGCATTAGAAGTACATTAAATTAATTAAAATATGCATTACTCACACTACTGCTTCAATTCTACACAACATATACACAGATGTAAATAAAAAAGACCTTTTGATATCTGTCAATAAAGAGCTTCAAAAAAGGTTGTGAAGGAGGTTGCTATGCTCGACTGTATGTATTATTTTACTCTTACGTTCCAATTACCCTTTTTCATTCTACATTCTACAATGATATTATAACATAATACCCTTTGACAAAAGAACCCTAATAAAATTCAAACTTTAAAAAATCAATGAACTATGGTCGAATGTCGAGCTCTGGGCGCCCACTAGTATTAATAGATTAGTCTTAATTGAATGAGTAATAGCAGCTATACATTTTTTTTAATATTACGACCTGGAATAAATAAGATAAAATTTATAGTTTTCTTTATGTACGTTAACAACTCCGCTGATTTTATATGTTGTGGCTTATGCAATTTGATAATGAACTATGTTACAGTGAAAATAATGTAGATTTTTTAACGTTAGTGGGTTTTCTCTATAGCTTGAACTTCAACTCAGTGATTTATTTATGCCCGGTTTCTGAGATACTCGGTTAAATTACGAATAGTTATTGACTCAACAAAGTTATCCATAAGATAAACTGTCATATGACCCGTTGAGTTTTACTGACGTTTATCGTATGATTATGTATTCAGAAATGCAATTTGCCGAGTTATCTAACCGATAACGTTATTGAATAGATAAACTACAGTTAAAGTACCTCAGAAACCGGCCATTAGCCCCTCAGACTATTCAATCCATGATCTGTTAAACAACTGGAAAATGGTCTGTTACTCTCAACTATATTTCGGATATACCAAACTTTTGATATATGAAAGTAGAAGAAAAATAGCTGTCGAAGGTACTTCAAAAGAGTGCCATATAGCTAGCAAAACCAAGTCTCGGGAAACGGATGACAAATAAAATTATTCATATTTATTAGCTATCAAATAACATAGGTTTACTGTAATATCATATAGTCATTAAGTTAATAGTATATGATGAAATGTAATTGTTATATGTGTAAATACGATACGATATTAATTCTATTTAGCTTGAATACTTATTCCGATACATTACATTAGTCTTTAAAATCCTCGTCGATACTATAATATGAAGTTCTTTCGTGTATTCAATAGAATTGATTTAAATTTAAAAGTAGATAGCTTAAATCCAACGGACTTTTTATTTTACAGTGGAGATTTCGCATAGATTTACATTAATCAGTTTTATTCCCAGCTCAAGTAATATGATAACGGTGCAGTTAAATACGTTAAGGATAGAAGAAAGAAGCATTGAGAGAGCTGGAATAAACTTTATTTCAATCTATTTGTGATATTTCTTTCTATATTTCTTATTACATATTTATATACAATTGTGGATAATGCAGCAATAAACATTCCAATGAATAATATAATAAAAATAAGACGGAGCATACTAGACTAAAAAACTAAAACGCTGTTTCACATTGATATAACTTACACTATTAATAATATTGAAAAATGCCATTACGTAACATTAAATATCGATAAACATTATTAATTTTGTTTGAAGTCATAGTATAAATAAATGCAAACAGGACGTGTCACACGGCTGTTAGCTTTTTATACCAAAAGTGCGAATAAAATATTGGATTTGACTTTATAATTTTTTTTTTTTTTTTAATCTTACAAATTGTCTAAACAGCGATTGAAAAACACCATCTTTTGCATTTTCAATGTTCGTATATTTACACAATTACATATCAATTTTATATGCCAGGACACCACATAGCATAACATAAAAACAGTTGCCGAGAAATAATATCAACTTTATATACATGAGATAGTAATTCTAATGCTAGCTCCAAGTACATTATACATATTTTAAGTTATACTTCAAATTTATGACTGATGCGTGTTGCTGTTTATGTGTTATGCTGTTTCTAAACTCATAAAGCTATAGAACACTCGGCAAATTTCTTCTGTTATATGAAACTCCACATTAAATGGTAACAAACGAAAGACAGTGCAATTTAAAATGAGTAGTAAAAATAAAATTTGTAAAAGTGGAATTATTTAAGACGCAAAATAAATTAAGACAGATGTAATTAATTTATGGAACACTGGTGAATTCTCTACGACACCCTCGGTTTCCGCAAATGCCACTTTAAGAATCGTTGACCTATTATTATATTTTAATATAGCAGTAAGTAATAATCTTATAAAAGAATATGTTTTACTTTTGACCAAAATATTACAAATGTTTTTTTCTATTTTGCAAACTTTTGGTCCGCACCTTTTTTTGCTTTCGTTTAATTTGTTATATACGTCAAAAATCGTATCTGTAACCACAGATAAATAAAAATACAATAAACCCCAAAAGTTGGTTAACTTTTGGGGTTTATTGTATTTTTATTTATGTTATTATTATTTTATTTAAGTATTAGCTATTTTAGGAAGGATTTTTTAGTGACGTTATTGTCTTTATGGCTGTTGCATTTGGATCGTGTATGGCCATTTTTAGGTTATAATCAACAATGGCTCGCGCCGGCGCGTCCACGGCCCGATACGAAATTTGGAATGTTATTCTTTTGTATTCTAATTTAAATATGTGTTGATGCGATTAACTGTCACTCCATTTGATGATAACTGACCACTGCAATTTTCGGCCATGCATAAACAACTTCAAAATGACTACAGTCTTGAGGCCAACCGTAACAGGTTTTTACTCCTGAAGATTGAGTTAGAACGTCTCGAATGCAAGCAGTTGCCAACAAATTTCTTTGGAACGGAGTACAGCAAAACGAAGCACTGGTGGATTGCGGTTAAAAATAGGCGCGGTGGTGTTGGTCTCACAGTAGAGCCTTGCACAGCTATCACAGCTCGTAAAATATCGAAAACTTTGCAAAGTCTTCACACAATATCTATTTTTTTTGTTAGAGTTAAAGTTTGAATGGTGGTAGAGCCACGCTGAAACTATTACTGGTTTTAGCATGAATGGGTCCGCTCGTCCGGGGTAGTACCACCCTTTCATAGAAAATCGACGTGAAGTAACAGTGCTTGCATTGTTGCGTTTCGTTCGGTCAGTGAGAGCGCCGGAGGCCCACCTCCCCTCCCCTCTCCCCTCTCCTCTCCCACTCCCTCCCCTAACCCTTCCCCCAAAGGGTGGCAACGCACTTGTGACTCCTCTGGTGTTGTTAGTGTTGCCACCTATGAAAAAAAAAAAAAAAAAGCTATAGCGTTATAGCTATTGTTGTTGACCATTATCTCATTCGATGTTTAATGACTATGTAGTTTAAAATGGTAGACACGCTAATCCTAGAGACGACGGGCTCTTAACAGCAGCTGCCCGAACAGGAACAGGAACATACGAACAGGTGGTGGCCATCAGATTTTCAACAGGAGGGTGGTAGCTAGCCAGATGGACTTAGAGAAAGTCCTACCACATGTCATGTTTCCATTATGACGTTTTCCTTCAGCGAAAACTCGAACTCATGCTAGGATGCGAACCTACGTCCATCGACGCGGTGTCCTGAACATGATTTCCACTAAGCCACCATCGCTTCCAAATATTGTAAAATCCTATGTCTCCACTTTAACCATCTGTTTGCCCAAGTTCAGCTATTTTATGCAAATTTCACCCTAGGATTTTACTAAGATCCAGATGATTTGTAGTACCTTATCTATCGACAATACAATTAATGTTAATACATCTTTACTTTAATGCTTTACTTGTATAAAATCGCAAGTAACTAACTTCATGTTGTGTATTCGAGCGCAAAATTAATTGTCGTTTAACTTTGGATTTTGGGGCTTGGGTTCGTACTTGTTGCCTACGTGAGCTACTTTAACAATATTACAAGAAATATACGGTAATCTTGTTTATCCGAAAGACAAATGTTTCAAAATAAAAAGGCAGGCTAATAAATTTTCTTTCAAGGGTTCCATATGTTGACCGAAAATGGTGGCCGCGTGTGGAACATGCTCACAATTTTTCGTGACCATAACTTAAATTAGCACTGACATTTATGTTAGAAGGTGTACTTTGTAAAGGACCGAATAGATAATAATTTAGATAGAATTACGTTCACTTCTGTATTGTGGTTGGTGTGTAAGCTGAAAAAAAGAAAATGTCTCATCTCAAGGTATGTGTTTGTAGATAATTGGATTAATTGTGTACTGGTGTTGTTATAAATAATTGCGATTTAAAAAAATAGTTTATAATATTTGTGTTTATTTAGATTTTACAATGAACAATATATTATTATACGACATATAAAATCAATAAAAAAATTTTAGCTATCAGAGATAAGTTTACTGGAAGAACGATATTTTATGATTTTTAAATATGTATATAATTTTATAGGAATACAATACTTCCCGTATGCCAATTGTCTTGAAAACGGTGGAGAATGAATAAAGCCTCTTTTTAACCGACTTCAAAAAAAGGAGGAGGTTATCAATTCGTCTGTATTTTTTTTTTTTTTTTTTTTTTTTTTTACCTCATAACTTTGGACTGGGAAGTTTTAAATTTGCATTAAGTATGTACACGACAAATAGACGAATCACTCAATATCACGCTAACCGATTTCGATGATTCATTTTTTATTGGAAAGGATGTACTTCAAGGGTAGTTTGATGAGAGTTTGGTTAGGTTCTGATTATGGGATCCGTGACAAAGTAAGAAAACTTTCAAGAAACGAGCCTACTCCTTTCTTAAGGGCCGGCAACGCATTTGTGTTTCCTCTCGTGTCGCAATTGTCCATGGGCGGCCGTGATCACTTACCATCAGGTGACCCGTATGTTCGTTTGCCACCAATATTATAAAAAAAACTCTTCAATTCTTAGGAGCCTATTGTGCTTATGTTCGTTGTTGTTTTGCAACATGACGCAAGCATTGTAATTACATTATTTAAGGTGTTATTATATGTGAAGCGATGGTAGCCGAGTTTGTGGTAGAAACTATCGCGGATTATTGATACGGTTGCGTTCGTACCAAACGTTACTTATTGTACAACCAATTGAAACCATATCGCATACCATACCGATAGATACCATACCGCAAAAATGCGCATATTTTAATATACTTAAGGCGGAACGGAGTTCGCGGGCACTGCTAGTAAAATATATTTATGTACACTAAAAATGGAAAAATAAAGTAAATTTTCAAAAAAAAGTATTAACCGACTTCAATATCAGTCAAAAACCCATAAGGCACTAAAAAGCGGAAAATAAATAGTTTATCAAATTAACCAAGTTAAATAAAACATATGAATATGTGTGCTACCTAGAGATGTATTGGAAGTCGGTGCCAACCAAACCGAAAATCATATCATCTACAGGTACAAAGTTTAAGTCCACTGTCGCGTCTCTGTAATACAAAAATTTTGGTTGGTACTGACTTCCAGTACATCTCTAGGTAGCACACATATTCATATGTTTTATTTAACTTGGTTAATTTGATAAACTATTTATTTTCCGCTTTTTAGTGCCTTATGGGTTTTTGACTGATATTGAAGTCAGTTAATACTTTTTTTTGAAAATTTACTTTTTTAACATTGATAATTTGTATAGTAAAACAGATTATATACAGTTTCACTAAAGTTGGTAAAACTGTTTTGTGGTAAGTAAACCTAGACATATAAACAGATAAAATATAATTAAACAGATAAGATAAAATTTAAAATTATAGATTATTTATCTGTACAATGAACATCTGTCTCAAATTTTTGAAAAAGATTGTTAAGGTCTTAAATCCTTACTAATAACTATAAATTTTAGAGAACTTGTAGGATTCGTTGGGTATAACATAATTGTGACAATTAGAGTAGTTCGATTCAATTGAACGAAACTCAATATTTGCTCTGAGTCCTGTCCGTCTGTCGTAACAGAATTAAATGGAGGATTATTCGAACAAAGCCAGCCAGTGATGCATACCTTTGACTGTACAATCCACCTTACGACTTCTGCAAACACTAGTGAGTGTAGTTGGGAAGGTATCTTTAATTAATCTAATAGTGTTTAATATTACACTATTCAGTTACCAATTTTTAATCTGCTGTCTGAAATTTTATGATCAATTCTATCTTTGGTTTAGATTCTGTAAAAATATTTGTTTATAGTATAAATTTGATAACATAAATGCTTATATATAAAAGATCTTATAAACCCTAACGTTCTAATAGAAAATATATCTTGTTTATGTTGTACCTTCTGCAAGCATAAATATTTTTTCGCAGACATAAAGACCACCTGGGTTTCAGGGTTATTGGTAATCATAAGTTATACTAAAATAATATATCCTAAAATAACAATATATCATTCCTTTACTGAAAAATAATAAATACATGTCTTATATATACAGGAGAGCGGGACGTTTATAGCCGTACCGTCCTACCTTTGCCATATGAGGCTATGGAAAAATCTCCTAGCCCATGTGCTCTCTGCTTTCTATAATAGAGCGTCCTTCAAGCGTAACGTGGAGAGACATTTACGTAAGCCGACATGGTAGCGCCGATTCGGGATTGATGGCTTGTTTCTTGGTGGTCGCCGTTGTTTTTGGATTGTACCGTGCTTACTATCAGGCTGTGCCAATCACTTTGCCGTACTATAATAAAAAAAAGGTTACGTTCAACGATTATATATGAACATACATTTTGTATGTACTTGTTTTTTGAAGATATATGGACATCAAAAGCAAACAAGTAATTAATAATAATATCATAATAAGATACGACACGTGATAGAAATAAGATATTTTATTATGGTACAGCCAGTATTAGCTTTTGCCCGCGGGCTGTGACCTATCTTACTCGAACAGTATTTTTGTCGGAATAAAAATTGCCCTACTTTTTTCACACCTCTGACAAAGTGCAAAATTTCACGATTATCCGTTAAGCAGTTAAAACGTGAAAGTGTAGCAAGAAAAAAGTACATTGGTATTTATAATATCAGTTACAGTAATATTTATTTCCTTTAAGATATCAACAACATATTTTCTAAGAGAGAAAAGGAGTAATCGCAACTAAAGACAAGGAGAATTCAACATTTATCACATATCATAATTTATCATTTATACCATCTATGTAGTGTAGTTGCTTTGTGACAAGATGAATAGAAATTTGTTTGTTAAATGTTACTGTCCTATCTAATTTATGAATTATACTTTATAAAAACTCCGATATATATATTTCGAAATGCTATGATCGGAATCGGATAAATTTTTTGCTCATCCTAGTTTCTATACTGCCCTTTCCATTCTTTCTTTTCCGGGCCGTAAGTTCATTGGATCGTGGATCCTTAAATTCCTTTTAATGAGCTGCCTCCGTCTATTTCGATCTTCAATTCGGCGAAGGGCTGTACGGACGGGTACTTACACATTTTCGGTGACTTGATCCGGCCACCGTATCGCGTATCCCTCTTATGAACGTTTTTCTTCTTTCCTGTTAGTTGGTGCATACCCAGACAATCCGACCGGCCTCTTACCAAATTGCCATTTACTGTATTCGAGATACGTAGATGCCTTATCACCCAGTGAAGGTAAATTATAATACTAAATAGGAAAATCCTTTTTTATATTCTGTAATTTTGCATCACAATTAAAGTTTATCACTCAAACGCTCGTAATATAATTTATACAAGCAATGTATCTAACCACCAAAACTAAATAAACCAGTGAGAGTCTTTTTATGTTATTAATATCTACATATTTTTGACTAAAATTATCACCTATGTCAAGGATTTTGCTATGTCTACTGAATTTCGAAATTTATTGGGTTTCCAAATTGATGAAAAAATTTATTTTTCAAATATACGACATTATATTCGTTCTGATGATCAAGAAAAGGATTCAAAAATGGTAGAGGTACAACAGATTTACGAATATAAACACGGTTTGATAGCGGTGAAATCAGAAATAATGTCGATTAAGAAATAAAATATGTTTAGGAAAACGTTTCCACCAGATCAGAAAAGATAAACCAGATGGTTTCTTGCCGGTTATTCTCGATGACTGGGCTGTTTTCCGAACCGGTAGTAGCTTTGACATTCATAGGCGCCTTCTCAGGGCTTAAATTGAATAAAGGATATTTTGATTTTGTTTTAATAATTATACACTCACTATATAAATTACCAATGAGAGATTTCATAGCTCATGATAATGCAAAAACTGAAGTCATTCCATTTGACATTTTCTAATATATTTTATAACGCGCAGTGAGAGTTGTAGTAAGAAGGTTACTAGCACGTAAACATGAGAATGCAGTTCCTACATATGCATAGGTTTCTCGATGAGAAAAATCAGGTGGCTGTAATCGTGTACAATAAATCTCTAGATATTTTATTTCAATTAAAGGTAATTGCAATATAATCAAATATTAATTACAAAACATAATGTCTTTAGTTACAGCATATCTTATGCAGATATGAACAGTTTAACAACCCAAGTAGGAAAGGCCAATGTCGCCCGCCTTTTAAGAAATCCTATCAATAGTAATTTAGTACATGCAAGGGTATAGTTTCAATTATCCTACCGACCTATATAGAAAAATGTAATATTAAAGTGTAATCAAAAGGATAATATGTATAATAGATAAATAGACAGAAATTGTTTTTGGTGTCTTTAAATTAAATGTCAATAGTAGCCCATTTATTTCTATATACGCTGCGTTCTAAACCCAATGTGTATGAAAATTTTATCGGATTTTCTCTTTATTATTGAGTTCTTGAGACAATAGTTACTTCGGATGGTACAGTTTAAAAGCACCTGGCTTTATCTTCGTTAAGTTGTCAACGTCAACGTAACGACATGATAAAGGAACTGTCTCATAAAGCTTTAGTGAGAAAATTGGTATCATTTTCCAACAAGAGAGTTTTGGTTAGCTACCCGTAATTACATTACACATTGTTAAAAATTATTATCATTTAAATTATAATTATTTTAAAAGAAATTAGCTGCTTCGCGAGTTTAAGAAAATATATTCAATTTGCTGTCAACATTTAAACAAAACCGTCTCCTTTCTACGTTGATATTAGAAAAAATCCCGTCTTCCAGAACATTCTACCTCTAATCAGTTGATTGCTTTCCTTCTATTTAAATTCTCAGCTTAGAATAATGCGTGTGAGGAATTAATTGTAATTCTCTTCAGAGATTACGATAAAGACGCGGAGGTTAAGTAAGAACAGGATTAACTAAATCCTGTCGGTCTGTTTACTATTTCTTTAGTGTGTAACGTCGCGTGAACAAATACGAATCCCGGAATAACAGACGGATCACTTCCCGGTTTATCTGCGTGAGTTGCTGTCCTAGTTTGACTTCTGTAAACAGTTATTCAGATAAAACCTGTTATTAGTATAAGGAACGGTTTTCATTTTTTTCAGCTAAGTACTTCTTAATGTTTGGTTAATTGGTCTTGGTTAATTTAAAATGGATGTGCCTTTCGTAAATTTATTTTATTCTTTACTGCGTTTTAAGCTTAAGTTCGATTGTAAATGGAAATAGCATTTGCGGTGTAAGGGGTGTCGAATAACATTTATGACTTGAGACACTCAAAACAACCTCACCTGCGCGTGGTGCACCCTTCTGAATAATGAACGAGGCAATGGCGAAAGCGGGGTGGTAGGGTTTTACAGCTGACTAGGTCGCAACCACCATGTATATGGCGAAAAAGCCCGTCATAGTGATTCGAGTTTCGGGATCAGCCTGTTACATAGCTTTTCGCAGGCCGGCATGACAGCGGCGACCGGCGATGGATAGGATGTCACTCGGTGGTCGCTATTATTTTTGGATTGTACTGTGCTTACCATCAGGCACAGTGCAGTAATTTTGCCGTGCTACAATAAAAAAAAACCTCTGGTTCAGATGTCGTAGAATATTCCGTTCCTCGATGTTGTAATATATGTGAAGATGGTTTGTTTGCATTTGTTTGCCTACTGGCTATTGTCCATAGACTATATATACTATAACGGTGTTGTTACAAAAAAGTTAAATAAGTATTAAATACTTCGTTTAAAAAGTTTTCGTAATAAATGCACCGCGCTCGCCCGAGGTAAGTTCGCGTTATCCTTTTTCACAAGTCTAACCTAACGAAACCAAAGCGAGACAAAATAACAAGATGGCGAACATTCAGCGACCGCGGTGCATTTAATACGAGACCTTTTTAAAGCCAGAGTTCAATACGTATTTAACTTTTTTTTGTAATAACACCGTATTAGTCTACATGATTTAAGTAATGTTTTAATATAAATTCCGTGCGAGCCGGCTGCGGTAGCGGTCGACGAGCGCACTGCGGTGCCGTTAATACGTAAATACGGAAAAAACTATAAAGGTGGTGATAGTTTAAAACCGTTTGATTTATTGTTTTTCAAATATCTATTAATAACAAGTAATTGAATATTTATTATCTTCTTTCAGTGTAATTTCTATAAAAGAAAATTAAAAAACTCGTTCAAAATGGAGCTTAAATCCTTTAAATGGGGTAATACTACTATCATTGTATAAAGAAAGGGTCGCCGTTGAAAAATTTAGGTAATAAATTTGTTATTTGTCTACGCGGAATGTTCAGTTTGGTGTCGACGACAAATAACTTTGACGTTCTCTTTAATCCTTTTCATGAAAAATGATACTTAATAAAATGCGACATTTACGGACGTTCTCAGTATTTAAAAAAGTATATTTTAGATATTGTATTTGTCGGGGCAGCGATAAAATGCGTTAATGTAGAAGTATAGTTTCATCCATAATGACGCCTAATGGTTATGATATGATCGATCAATCCACTAAGAACAATCGAATGAAATGTTAACCGATACAAAAATACAACACTGCGACGAATTATCCGTAGGTGTGATAAGCCCCACTGTCTGAGCGAGTATATTCAGCATCTAGTGATCCTTCGCCTTTTAACGCACCAAGATACATAAACAGTCGATACCTCCAACCAATGGCTTCTCACATTAGAGTAAATGTAGGTGGTAGAGCCACGCTGAAGCTGTTACTGGTTTCAGCATGAATGGGTCGGCTCGTCCGGGGTAGTACCACCCTCTCACAAAAAACCGACTTGAAATAACAGTGCCGGAGGACAACTCCCCCCCCCTCTCATCCTCCCCCCACAACTAAGGCTGGCAACGCACTTGCGACTCCCCTGGTGTTGCAAGTGTCTACGGACGGTGGTTATCACTTAACACCAGGTGACCCACTTGTTCGTTTGTCTGCTATGATATAAAAAAAAAGAAAACTAAATAATGAACAGCCAATAGCGTTTGAGGTCATTAGTAAGCGCGGTATCGCAGGTCAATAGTGACTTGTAGCCGGATCTGAGGGGATGGGCCGGGGGGCCCATCTCGTCATTCCACAGGTCCGGCGGACGAGGGGGGGCAGCCGGTGTGTACCCGGTCTGTCCCTCTATAGGTAGGAGCCCGGCGGTCACCTTCCGCCGGGCGGACCGTGGGGGCGTATCTACAAGGTTGATTAGCTTGAACGATCCCCACAAAACGGTCTGTCGGTACACCGTGGGGTTTTAGTCTGTGCGAGTCGGACACAACCCACCCTCTCCCCCGGGAGGGTGGCGTATCCATAAGGGATTTCCCCAGTTAAAAAAAAAAAAAAGGTCATTAGTGGCTCCCCCGATATATTAATTTTACGATAATCTATATAAATAAATAAAATTGAAATACTTCTGTTTGTACGGTCTTTTCTATGAAACGAGTAACCTGGATTTTGATTACAATTTTATTGGCTTTATTTATTTAGCTTTTATTAAACCCACACAGATATACATCTATATACTCACTCACTCACGTACACACACGCACAAACATAGTCAGCTTTTTATTATTCTACTAGCAGGCCCGGCAAATATTATCCCGCCCTGGTAATTAAAAAAACTTGATCAATTATATGCTTAAACCTTCCTCATCAGTCACTTTATCTACTGGTGAAAACCACACGAAGATCCGTCCTGTAGTTTTTGAGTTTATCGCCAACAAACAGACAGACAAACAGACGTGGCAGAGGACTTTGTTTCATAATATGTAGTGATTATTATTATGTAATATGTTGCTCATATCGTTATTAATCTTAAAATGAGCTATAATTGATACATTGTTTTGTTAGGGATGCAAATTTATTAAAGTTGTTATGTGATGAAAATATCTTGGCTAAGCCAACATGGTAATTATTGTTGTAATATGATATATCCCTTAAGAATACTAAATAACAAGATGCAGTTAGTAATCTATATTTATTGCAAGACACTTATTGTAAATTTACTTTACAGAACATGACTAAGACTAAGTACGTGTTATTAACCGTAAACTTATGCTCTATGCTTTAAGGTTACCACAGTAATAATTGCATATGTAAAATAATAATTAAGTAGTTCTTTATATCTTTATTAATAAATAACGCTTGTGTTAATATTCATATATAATTCATATTCAGAGAACTTATTAATGATTTATTGATGTTGCACTAATACGGACTAATCATCAAATTAATTAACAATTGTTGAATTTAATCGGCCTAAGGGGATTACGTTGATACGGTAGCAAAACGATACGCAATATATTGGACATATCGAGATATTTATAACAACTCTACATGAAAATATACAAATTTTATATATTAAACAGCTTTTGCTCGTGGCTACGCTCGAGTTTATGTGGGAATTTACATGAGCACATTTTTTCTCGATGTAATCTGAGTTACCTATTTATGTCCTTTCCTATACCGAATTTAAATATTGACGAAGTTTATTGTGCTATTCCAAATTCACGTTTACTAATAATGGAGTTTCTTGACAACTAAAAGCGTTCTACAAATCAATAAAAACTTTAACTGATTTGTAGCATCTTGAAGGTTGTTTGACGTAAGCCTTGTGTATCGAGGAACCGATATGAGGAATATTTTTTAAATTATTGTTAACATTTGTCCTTAGTCCAGATATGGATAAATGCGCATCAAAATATGGTTGTCGCTCGATGATCTAATATTATCAAGAAAGATACTGTGTGCTACACTGATCTAGTCACATTTCGTGTGACCACAAAGAGTGGAGAGACATCTATATCTATCTATATAGACAGTGTTCTTAGTATATCAGGAACGGCTGTAAAATCGAGATTTAATTTACAAGGATTCCACGTCAACACGAAATAACACGGCGTCGGTACTTTTGAACATATTTTATTGACTGCGTTCATAAACATTTTGAAATGTTGAGACCCTTGTCAAAACTATCCTTACGTTAGACAGGATTATTACTTTTCTCGTTCAAATCTCAAGTCGTTCACATCTGACTTAACGTAGCTACCAAAGAGAATGTAATATTTAGCAGAAACTTTCATAGAATAACACTTGTTGATGTAAAATAGAATTTTTGTTACATTTGTTACATTGATTAATGATTTAAAACTATTGTCATTATACAGTACAAAACGAATGGTTATTAGTTTTAATATTATTAAATTAGTTTCCGAAGTACTACTACTAAAATAGTGTAGACTAGCGGGCCAGACAGACGTTATCCCGCTTTAATTATTAAAAAAATCCTTGATAAATTATATACCAAAGCCTTCCTCATGAATCACTTTATCTACTGTTGAAAACCGCACGAAAATCCGTTCAGTAGAGTTTGAGCTTATCGCGAACAGATAGACAGACAGACGCGGTAAGGGACTTTTTTTTTCGAACTGACTAGGCTATTGACCAAGCAAGGTCTTAACAGCTTCACCGGACTACGAAGGGACTTTGTTTTATACTATGTAATGAGTAGTAAATATAACGATCGTAAATTATGACGAATATAGATTCTTAAATAAAGACTTTGGTTCGTTGATGTTAAAGAGGAAATTAAGACTTTTAAATCCAAACACAAAACGGCTGAGTGCCTTAAGCGCTCGCCTTAGTAGTCCGGTGAAGCTGTTAAGACCTTGCTAGGTCAGTAGCGTAGTCAGTTCGAGAAAAAACAAGTCTTTTCAAATTTCTTTAATACAAATACTAAACCTTGTCAATAGATACTAAACAAAAGTGAAATTAAGAAAATCGGTGGTCAACCACAAGAGAAAAAGGTACTGAACTGTTTTATCTTCGTCTATTTATATATTTTAAATATATAAGTATCCAGTGTCATGGTATTTTGTATATGTTGGTAACTCCGAAACTACTCAACTGATCTTCATGAAAGTTGGCATTTATGTATAATTTGGAAAAACTTGAGAGATAGTATAATTTATATTTCGATTAATTGCCTCAATATTTTTACAAAGTGAATTATTATCAATGTTAATTGTAAGTTTCAGCAGCTCGAACAGGTGGGATTTTAAATTAGTTTGTTAACTGTTAACTGTAAGACGGATTGCATAGACTACTGACAGATCGCGCCACGTTTTAAATATGTTTTTTTCTCAATAACTGAGCCACAGTAACGCGTGGCCGCGTCAGCTGGTATACCTATAGATACAGTACATTGTACAAACAATTGTTTTTGTCAAATGCGAGTCAAACTTGAAGGAGTATTCTAAAAAGTATTATTCATGAAGCAATACATTTTTTTTAATTGACGGTTTCACAAAACAAGAAACACCTCAAGAAATACTTATCCTTCATTGTTCTGTAACATGTTTCGAAGGCTCTTGACGGATTAAAGGAACCTCTAATGAAATTTTTGCTTTCATCTAAAACGGGAGACGGCTGAACATTATGGATTAAAAATCCGTTGCGGTCTACACCGTAAATCTAATTTGAAATATTCTGAAGCGTTACTGAAAGTGTATAAGTAGATGTTTATATAAACTGGAAATCAATTTCAAAGTCATGTTTTTAGAATTTCTATGTATATATTTTTATTTATTTACAAGGCACAGATTACAGATAATAAGTTCAGATAATAGTTTATTGTTGTGTAAGATTATCCAAATTTATATACACATCAATATTTAATAAAATTGAAGTATACAAAAATACGAGTATACTAACTTAAAATATACACTATTCGATTAAGTAGTTATCACTTTTATATGAAACTAAAACTTAGGAATTGTATATTCAGATACATGCAATTTAAACTAAACCACTTGTTGATATTGTCAATATCGTTTTACAAAAGAAAACAGTCATTAATATTACGTATTGTAATAGTATGTAACAAAATACGTATAGTCAGCTGTCTGTAGGGTGGTAGAGCCACGCTGATGCTACTACTGGTTTCAGCATGAATGGGTTGGCTCGCCCGGGGTACTACCGGTCTTACAGAAAATCGACGTGAAGTAGTGCTTGCATTGTTGCGTTTCGTTCGGTCAGTGAGAACGCCAGAGGCCCACCTCCCTTTCCCTTTCAACTCGCCTCCCCCTCCCCTTCCCCTCCCCCCAAACACAGGCTGACAACGCACTTGCGACTACTTTGGTGTTGCAAGTGTCTATGGACGGTGGTGATTACTTAAAATCAGGTGACCCATCTATTCGTTTGCCTTCTATGATATAAAAAAAAGGCACTGTGTCTATTCATTCATTCATTCATTCATCCGGGCAGAGTTTCGCCTTACAATAACTTCCACATAGGAGTACGTGCAGATCAACGACATCTTGCCCTTTATATGCCGAACTCCAACCAATGACGTATCACACCAGAGTGAATAATGAACAGCCGATAACTTCAACCAATAGCGTTTGAGGTCATTAGTAACACCCGCGATATAGTCAATAGTGCGGTATCGCAGGTCAATAGTGGCTACCCTCATCTCTAATATGGTGGCGCTAGTAATGCTCCGGTGGCGTTGTAGTCTCGCCTCTCAGGTGTGTTGTAGCGGTACCGGACGTAGTCTTTAACAAGTGTGTATATTATTAATATTTTAATTTAAAAGTATCATATTAACTGAGTACCAAATAATTCAAACTAGTATTTGTCCACTGACCGAAATACGATTATAAATATTGTTGAAAATTATCTCAAAAGAAATGAAAGTTATTGTATATGTATTACTTATTGTTTGTTGGAAACTACAAATATTCTTATTAATATCTTCAAGTGTAACAATTATTGAATTTTAGGGCAACAATACTAAAATATGCATGTCTTCAAAAGTATGAAATAAAACGATTTTTTTAAAGAAAATCGGTCGAGAGACATTGGAGTAAGATATATATACTAAACTGTTTTGTCTCCGCCTATCTATATATAATTGACGGGGTTTAAGATACCAGTTCTTTCATTGTGGGCTTAAAAAATCCAGGGAACTATATCATTCATAAATTTGAGAATAAAGATTATATATATCTGGTATAAAACATGGACGTTGTTGAAGGTAAATTATTAAGGTAAAAGGTAAATAATAATTAAGGTAAATGAAGCAAATAATAACTGATAATACAGTCAATAATTTTATCGTCGATTGGTAATGATGAAAATGATATCATACATTCGACGACTCCCGCTATTTATGCGTAAGCTCAAGGCGACACACTACCGAGGTGCGAGCGAATGAATTATTCATCGCTCGTTATAATGTATGAATATTTCTTTTACATTTCGCAAAGAAATTTATTCTTCTGAGGACTCGAAATTGATTCGATCGCTTATACGGGCCTTATTTCAATTTACCAATTCGAAGAAACATCAGTTGACTCAACCCACGCGAAATAATGATCAATGCGATGTTGAATCCATATAAATAAATAAAATTGTCTGTTTCTTATGCTAAAATAACAACTACTTACGGAACATGAAAGTATGTATGCTTATAATAGAAAAACTATTTTCAAAATTAGTCGTTTGTTTGTTCCTTCCGGCTAAATATCAGAACGATTGGACCGATTTAAACGGCTCTTTCACTGGCAGATACATGATGTTATAAAGACTAACATTGGCTACTTTAATTTTGAAAAATAAATAGGGTTCCGCGCATATATAATATACTAAAGAAGCAATGCTCACTATTGCGCGACCCCACACGTTTACCTGAGTAATTTCTTGTTGCTAGATTTCACGTGGACGATATTGTCGGCAATAGATATTAGGAAGAATTGTGATAAGGTTAGGTTAGGTTTTGAGGTTATGCTATGCGGATGATACGCTGGTTACAGCACATGGAATCAACGTAGCAGAGGCTCTACGATTAGCCACGGTCAGTGTTGAGCAGGTGGTGAATAGAATCAGACAACTGGGTTTAGAGGTCGCAATAGGCAAAACCCAAGCCATATGTTTTCATGGCCCACGCAAAGCACCTCCGTCTGGAACACACCTGACTGTTGAGGGAATCCCTGTACAACTTAGTCCAACAATTAAGTACCTGGGTCTCTATTTGGATGGGCGTTGGTCTTTTCGTGACCATTTTAAAAAGATAGGTCCTAAAGTTATACGCACCGCTTCTGCTTTGGCGAGTTTACTCCCAAACTTGGGAGGCGCTAATGAAAACGGTCGCTCCCTGTACATGGGAGTTACAAAATCAATGGCCCTCTATGGCTCGCCAGTGTGGTTCGATGCTTTGACGGCCAACAATTCCAGAGTTCTACGGAGCATACACAGGATCATGGCAATCCGAAATATACGCGCATATCGAACAGTTGCGTATGAGGCGGCGTGTCTTCTGGCACGATCTGTTCCCTGGGAGATGGCGGCCCTCTCCCAAGCGGAATTATATTACTGGTGCTCTGAAAAGGCGGCCCTGGGAGAACACATTGCTCCGCGAGAGAAGGAGGCTAAGAAGATCCAACTACAACAAACTATACTGGGAATATGGCGGGAAAGATTGGGCTCACCCAGTGCAGGGCTTAAAGTTATTGCGGCGATCCGCCCAGTATTTTACGAGTGGATGCAAAGGAATCATGGTGTCCTCACTTTTAGGATGACACAAATAATTACAGGACACGGTTGCTTTGGTAAATACTTGTACGACATTGCTAGAAAAGAACCCACACCGAAGTGCCACCATTGCTGCGAGGAAACCGATACCTCCTTGCATACTTTGGCTGAATGTCCAGCATGGGAGCAAGAAAGAAATATACTTGTATCAAGTATCGGGTATGATCTCTCTCTCCCAACAATTATTAAAAGTATGGTGAGACAGGACTCAGCCTGGAGGGCGATGATGTCCTTTGCCGAAGGTGTTATGTCCAAGAAGGAAGTTGCGGAGAGGGACCGAGAGAGGGACGCCGAAGCCCCAACGATACGCCGGCAAGGAGCTGGTCGCGGGGCCAGGCGAGGAAGAAGGAGATGTGGAGGAGACTTCCACCAGAGGCCGCCCTGAGGGAACCTCCCATGTAGGCTACGTAGGTGTGGGGGGTGTAGGAATAGGAAACCTCTGGCTTGCCTACTTACCATGTAAGTAGGCAAGACCAGGGGTTAGGCGGGCGTAGGGACTGTGTAGGTAGGTAGGGTTAGGGTGTAGGTAGGGCGGGGGGAATGGGGGGGGGTGCTGGACAGGTAACCTCTGGCTTGCCTACCTACGTAGTGGCTAGGCAAGTCCAGGGGATTGGCAGGCGTAGGGCTTGAGTGAGGTAGGGTAGGGTTAGGATCGAGGGATAGGAGGGGGTTGCGTAGGATAGCGTAGGCCGGAGGGGATCTCAGGGTGGCTCAGGCGGAGGAGGAGTAAACCTCAATAAAAAATCAATTGCGGGTCGGTGGCGGAGCGGCTTTGCCTCTCCGCTGCTTGCCGAACTCAGGGAGAAAGGGGCGGGGGCCCCGGACTCCCATTGCACGGGTTCGGCGGGCTGGGAGGCAGTCTCACAACCGGGCTGCCTCAGTCGGGTATGGCGTGGGAAACGCCTGCCGCCAGGGGGTGTTGCGGAGCTTGCTAACGCAACCCCGGGACACTCCCATAGTGCGGCGTTGGTTGTCGTGGAGTTTTAGCCGGTTAAAGTCGCCGTATGGCACCACCCCTGCGTGGCATCACAATGGCTGGTGGTCGGTTCAAGTCAGGCTCTCCCCCGAGGGCCTGACAGTCCATGATGGATTTTCTCTCCACGAAAAAAAAAAAAAAAAAAGGTTTTGAGGTTAGCAGGTTTCGGCGGGCTGGGAGGAAGTCTTGCAACCGGGCTGCCTCAGCTGGGTGCGGTGTGGGAAACGCCTGCCGTCGGGGGTGTCGCGGAGCTTGCCTGTACGCTCCCCCGCGGCACCCCCATAGTGCGGCGTAGGTGATGTCTGGAATTAACTCCTCTCTGTGCATCCACTAAAAACGGTATTGTAACGTATAATGTATTCGAAAGATATAGTTATATGTTAAAAAGATGTACCCGATCGAGTTTCTTGCCGGTTCTTTTCCGTTGTTTTCCGAACCGGTGGTAGTTTTGACGTTCATAAGCGCCTTATTAGGGCCTAAACTGAATAAAATATTTTGATTGCAGATTAACCCAAGGGAAGCGATATTGACTCGGTGCCTTGTGTGTTCATACACTGTGTTGAACGACATAGGTTCGAGTCATAGGCGAAAAGCATGAGTTTTTAGTGAAGGAGTACAGTGATGAAACCATAGCATAGAACTACCGCTTTCAGAGGGTCATTTAAATATGCCGCCACTCGTTGTTGGAACAACATCCCACCCTCATGTCGATCCAAAAATATTATAGTAAACTTAGTTTTAAACTCTCATATAAGCATTACCTATTGCAATTTCAAACTCAGTAATTAAAGTGACGTATAATGTATTCACGCGGTTCTATTGTAAGCTCTGTTTACTGGTGTGTATTTTTTTAAATCTTTTTTTTTCTTCTATATTTATATTTCGTCTGTGTGTGTTTGTGTTATTTGTTTGTTCGTTTTTAATTTTTGTATTAACATTAATATGGCCGACTGAACGTTCGTTTATTCATCATATAGGCTCCCATCGAAAATCAGCGCTGCAGTATTGCAGATTTTTGCTGAATGGGTTCGCCAATTGTTGGTCATCTATTTTTCATTTACAATTTTTTTTCTGTCTAATTAGTTTGTGTCATTTAGTTTAATTATATGGTTGTTCCAAAAATAAAGTATTTATTTCTTTCTTTCTAGCAGGGTTCTTCTAAGCCTGTTTGATTAACGACCACACTTAAGTGTTTACTATCCTCATGTAACATCAGGTTAGATTGTTGCCAAACGCTAAACGCCATAAAGTATTGAAATAAAAAGCAGACAAGAACACAATTCGAATTTGAACACATGTGTATTCCATCAAAATAGATAAATCGCCTGTTGGCAGTTTTATTAGTACAACAATTGTATGGTGGTAGGTCTTCTTCTGAGTTCACCTGGCTCGTTACCACAGGTTGAAGATCTGTCGCCAAGCATCTGTTGGTATGTTCCGCCAGCTACATTTAAGAGCTAACACTCTCTAGGTTTAGCGTGTTTACCATCTTAGAATACGTCGTCCTTTAGCATCATATGAGATTATGGTGAAACGCTAAGACCTATAAAGTATAAAAATAAATAAGATACAGAAAAACAAGCTACATACTGTCATACTTGGTATGTGGGCTGTCATGTGCATGTAATTATATGGAGTATTAGCTAAAGTTGGCTAGAACCTGATGCTCGTAAGTATAATGTATGTGGTATTATAATGTAATGTATTATGCAATTGACGATCAACATTGTATGTGTTCCAATTTTGAAAATGCAATTTTATCTAGGCGATGATAGCAACATTTTAAGCTTGAATTGCATTGGAACATTCTGCATGCACCGTTTTCAACGTAACCTTCTTATTACAAAAGACGGTCATAAGTTAATTGTCTAGAAAGAGAAAAAACAGAACTATGTTATAAACTGAGAGAGATAAATGAACGTTATAGAATAAGGCACATATAGTGTTGTGTGAATTTTTTTTTATATCAAAAGAGGCAAACGAACAGGTGCGTCACGTGATGTTAAGTGATCACCACCGTCCATAGACACTTGCAATACCAAGGGAGTTGCAAGTGCGTTGCCAGCCTGTGTTTGGTGGAGGGGAAATAGGAGGGAGGGAGGGGGAATGGAATGGAGGGAGGGGGATGGGGAAAGGGGAGGTGGGTCTCCGGCGCTCTCATTAACCGAACGAAACGCAACAATGCAAGCACTGTTACTTCACGTCGATGTTTCTGTGAGAGGGTGGTACTACCGCGGACGAGCCGACCCATTCATGCTGAAACCAGTAATAGCTTCAGCGTGGCACTACCACCTAAAACCACCACCTAAAGAAATTAAGACAAGTAAAATAATAAGACAAGCTATTAATCATGGCTGTCTGTCTTTTCCGAATAATTTTTGGACTAGTAACTACTTAGCGACCTCTATACAAATGCTATAAATCTTACCACCTACCTGTCGTGACTTCGTTTGAAGCGATTTGTTGGACAAACAAACTACTATGTAATGAGTAGCAAGAATTAACACTTCAGTAAAAGACATTATACTATCAACTTGTCAAATTCATAAGACTAAACTAAGATATCAATGTTAATCCCAAAACACATTACCGATTTACCGATTTGCCGGATAGTAGGTTTAAATGTTATGTCAAGCGGGTCTTAGTACATAAAGGTTATTACAGGGTGGATCAGTATGTGAACGATGGCAACGTCTGGAAGTGACGCCTCTCTCTGTGCAGCCACTAAAAATAAATGTAGCTTTACAGACACATGTCTGTGAATTATGTTGTAATAATAAAAATAAATATGATATGTATTATGAAAGGATAAACCAGATCGAGTTTCTTGCCGGTTCTTCTCGATGACTGGGTTGTTTTCCGAACCGGTGGTAGCTTTGACGTTCATAAGTGCCTTCTCAGGGCCTAAATAGAATAAAGAGTATTTTGATTTTGATTTTGAATTCAGTATATGCAAGTATAAATAATCAATGATACAGTAGTGGAAATAGATGATATAAATAGGGAAGATTACTTGTTTAACTTAAGTGTCTTAGATTCAAGAGTATCCCTTATGGATATCGATTTTCGTTTACATTTAAAAGCCGTTCCTGCTGCTTCAAGTAAATGGCCAATTACGCACGAGTATCATGTGTCGTGATAGCAACGACTCCCGAGAGATCAGTTTAAATTGGACTCTGGTTCTAACTTGAAATTTAAAACCTCTAATAAACCCTCATCAGTTTCAGTATATTATACTTAATTTTTTTTTATCAAAATCTAAATGGCAAATTACAAGCAAAGGTCGTTTATCATTATTTTTACAGACAATAATAGGGAAACTTATATATAGAGGTATCATAAATTAACTATTATTAATTTATTATTAGGAGTATTTATTGCCAAACAACTTATCCGAGGCTTGCATACATTGATAATATAATAAACTTTTCTAAATCTATACTTTTGAACTTTAACTTGCCAGGTCAATAGCGTAGTCAGTTTGAGGAAAAAAGGACAGATCTATACTAATATAATAGAGCTGAAGAGTTTGTTTGCTTGAACGTGCTAATCTCAGGAACTGCTAGTCCTTTTTTCCTCGAACTGACTACGCTATTGACACGCTTCACAGCTTCACCAGACTGCAAGTTAACTGCTAGTCCGATTTGAAAAATTCTTTCACTATTATATAGCTTATTTGTTGAGAAGGGCACTATATCTAGGAGCTGAGCACCAGTGAATAATGTGTCAAAGTCGTTTTTGTTTCCTTTTGAGAGCCTCCGCTGCGTGTTAGCGTAAGACCAAAGTAACTATTACACGCGGACGAAGTCGCGCGCAGATACTAGTATGGTATAAATTACACGTTGCCCTCCACACTAGGCTCGAGTTCTGTCTAGTAGATTTCTATTTCAGAGTGGTTTGCCTGTCCGGTTAACAGCGTTTAATATATGATTATATTTCAGTTTCCACAAATAAAACGAAGTAAAGCTGTTAAGTCACCGGGAACTATCAATCGTTGGCCAATCAAAAGTTATACAGAAAGTGACAACAACTTGACAGCAAACTTGCTTACTTGTTAACAACTTAGTGGATGACTAACAGCTGTGGATGCTGTGGTGTATATTTTATTTGTTGTACCCGTATTTACGCTCGAAAGCGAATTAAAATACTGAATTATAATATGAGTGTACTACCACATATATATTATTGTTATCAGTTTGTATAAACTAGTTGAGACCAGCGGTTTCACTCTCCTTATTTTTGGTATATAGGCGCGGGTAAAACTGATTGTTGGCTTGGCGCGATGTGGCTACACACAACATGAACTTTGCAATATTTACGAAATACTCAAAAGCATTTGCAACCCTATCAGTATAAACATAAGATTCAAATTCTTATGTCGGCCACTCGTCATACTAATGTTACGCGGCACGCGACAACGACCTAGCGCCCTTTGATAAATGCCGCGAAATACACCGCGTCTGTGCCTAGTTGAATTTTTGTTTTTAATAAAAATGAATATTTATGTAACAAAATAAATAAACAGTCATTATTTTATGGAACAAAAATAATTTATATTTTCATTATGCCATAGCCGATTCCTGTCGTAACCTGTTCTTTTGGGCAAATAACTTATACAAAACATTTCGATGTTTCACATCTGCCAGGCGTCCCGTGATGGCTCAAATTTTTTATTTATTGTCAATGCAGTTAGGTAGGCTTCATAAAATCAATTATAAAACACACCTGTTGCGAAGGAAGTCGACCAGGCTATTGAGTTGCACTGTGTATCTTGCTGATATACGACTTTATAGTTCGGTTCATCTCATTAATGCTCAGCTGACCGGTAATTTCAGAGATCAGCGCATTTAAATTTGTGATTAAGGTCCAGTGATCCAAATCAATTTTAAAATATAAAATTGTTTTTAAAACATTTTTTTTTCTTATGAATGTATTCGTTTTGTGTTATTTCTGGCAGCATTAAAAAAGAAAGCATTTTTCAATTAAGTCATTTTTTAATTTGGATTTTGATTTGGAGAATTCTTTTTTATTACAAAGGCGATTTTTTTCGAAGGGGTTCCATTTTAATATCATTAGTAATTTACGTAAGTCTTTAGATTTCGATAGTACAGCAGGGATCTCCTCAAAAATGAATAGGAATTGTATAGTATTGAGATATTTAACTAAGGTCAAGAACGATTTAGTAGTAGAGTCGATTTTTTTAAATATATTAACGAGTTCGGTTAGTTGGATTTCCTATTTTATTTAGTCCAACTTTAATGAACACAGAATGCGAAAATTTTAATACTCTTTTATATATCTATTCTCCGCTTAGTGTCGTTTCAGAACGCTTACGTGCAATTTGTTTCTCACATGGTTAAAACGACTCCCCAGCGATATTATTGGAAACGCGTTAGCAGCCCCGAAACGGTGATTACCACTGCACTATAAAACTGTAATACTCATAATAATTTCAGTGACTCTGATTTTGCTATCCGGATCTTTATATAGTACTGTATTATATAGTATGACGAATAGACTTAAAAATAAAGACTTCGACTTCGGTGGTAAGTAAAAAAATATTTTCAGATTTTTTGAAGTGAAAATTTATTTAGCCGCGTTGAGTGAATTTTAGTAGGGAAACTTAAAGGTCCGTGTTGCCGATGACCTCGCCATTGTCATGATGTATTGTACTTGCGAAAGACTATGGACACGTAGTGTAGCGGCCTGTATACACGTAATATTGATATTTTGTATTGAGTTTGTGCAACGCATCATATGTTCAATCAATTAATAAGTTGTATAAAATGTACATAATTATTGCTCGGAGTGCCGATAGACGTGAAGACCGGGCTAATGTTAATAATTTCAATTTACAAATTATGAAATTCGCTACGAAGTATTTTCGAACAAATTTAGGCCTTTACGCTAAATAGAATGATATCACTTTATAATTCTAAATCTAAAAGCTCTAATCTAGATATATTCACAAATAGTCTCAGCCAGTATAAACAAATTTATTTAAGTAACTGAAAATAAAAAGAAAATTGGAATGTATGGTTAGTGTTTTTTCTTTTTTTGTTGTTTTTGTTTTAGCTTTCGCATTTACTTAAGTTATTTGCTGTAGAATATAATAAATATGTCGTAAACACCTATAATTACGATTGCACTTATATAGCGTGATTAAAAATGCACGTTATGTACTATTGTAGTGTAAATCTTGTTGGTGTTTCTAAATAAATAATTGAAACTTAAATAATTCACAGTATAATTGATTTAAAAATTCAAAGAAGAACACAGTTATTTCATTGTTTTGTTATGACTGTACCTCGACTGTTTTATACTATAATAATCTTCTGTTCACGATTTCGTCCACATGGAATAGTCACTTTTAGGTAACGCTATTTCCAAAAGCCTCCATTGCCAATCCTCTTAATAGGGAACAAGCCCCGATTTTGAAACATTCTTCATAGGTGCTCCACTACTATTGGTTTTAGCGTGATGATATATAGCCTTTCTCGATAAATGAACTATCTAACAATGAAAGATTTTTTTCAATCAAACCAGTAGTTCCTGAAATTAGTGCGTTCAACCAAACAAGCAAAGAGACCGAGAAAAAATGATTATAATTATTTCTGTATTAAATAACATTACATCAAAAGAAAAAGTGTATTTAAATTTGATAAAAAACATAAGACACCAACAACTGTAGCCGTATTGAGAGAAAAACGAAACTTAATTAGAGACACATTTCAAAGCACTCAAGTCCTTAGTAAACTGGAATTTTGTCGAGAAGGTCGGACTGTGAGCTCTTGATAATTAAAGTAATAATTATTGTTTGAATAGACATCGGTGTTTGTATATATATTTTAAGGTACAGCTCACACAACACTTCATATTGGAACACTCTCCTGAGTATTTATTTGTTTGTATTAATGATGATTCGAATACAATAAAATACAATGAGCCGGATTTTTTTATGAAGGAAAACATCGTACTGAAAACATAGAATATGTGTTAGTGCTTCTTTGCATGATCACTTAGCTATCTACCAACGTCAAGTAGGAAATTATTCTCTAAACATATACCAGGTCTTAGGTTAGTTTAGTCGCTTACAATATTCTAAGAGGTATTCATGGTCACATTTAACATATAAAATAATAATATCAAAACAAATATAATAAAGAACAAAGAGAAACTAAGTTAAAATTTGTTCTAAGACTTTCAAATGTATAAACACAAACGTAATAAACTTAGATGCAATGACCGATGCCGAAAGCTGCAAGTAAAAGCTGATCATAAATAAATATCCATAATTAATATATATCTATATAAACGTAGGCAGTGAAGAAACGGTTAAGAACATCTTCCTACTCTATTACTCAGCCGATTTTCTTCATTCTTTTTTATTTTGTAGCTATTGACGGGCTTTAGTGTTATCAATAAAAAATGGTTTTATTTTCTATTGTCGAAGTTTGACCACTGGACGAGCACTTGTAGCAATTCATTAGATTTTTTTTATTGTATTTTTAGTCTGTACTGACAACTGACAGATTCGAGCTCCAATAATTGTGTTGTAGTTTAAAAAGTCTATATTCATACTTATGGTTTGGCCGTTATTGTAACTTGGACATGGAAGAAAATTGATTAAAGGATATATAAGAAATACCTATATTGACAACTTCAAAATTGGCAGTATGGATTAATACCTTCGCCTGTCCTATTGGACGAATATTATTCGTACTACCACTTATGGTTTGTGCGTTACGTAAAATCTTTTATAACAAACATAATGAGTTTTTGTCGGGATCCCAGTCTGTTATATAGTGGATTTTATATTTTTTAACTCTATAATTTGTAAGATTCGTAGTATGTTGTAATATAGTTCCGTTACTGTACACTAGTGGAGTGGATGGGAAATAATAACCACGGAGCATGGATTCTGAGATGCCACAAAAACTTCAAGAAAAGTTCTAACGAGTTTTTTTTTTTTTTTTTTCGAACTGACTATGCTATTGACCTGGCAAGGTCTTTACAGCTTCACCGGACTAGTTCTAACGAGGGAGCCACCATTTTGTTAGAATATTGAAATCATCACAAGACACTTTTAATATTATTGACTACTTGACAATGGTAGTAATAATCTAGAAGCATGGTTGCTAAAAATAACATAAAGAAAAAGAAATAAGCATAATAAGAATAATTATGAATAGCAAAAACATTGACATATAAAAACCCAAGACACACAGTCTCGAATAAAAGAAGCGCTCACAACCGGCTGCTAAAACTCCCCAATATACATACGTGGTTATAGTTATACGATAAACTTATATTTTGCAAATTCAACCTTACCTAAATGATTCAAAGTTATTTTCAACCTTACCTGAATGATTCAAAGTTGTTTTTACAGGGACGCAAGCGATGCAAGACTATTTAAAATGACTGTATAATTCAAAATTATGTACTCATTTTTGTGTGCCGTCTGTGAGACGTTAAGTGTGCATCTTGGGTGTTTTATATATCTATGACTGGCCGTATATTGTTTTTATTTCTATACAATAGCGCTGATTAGTTAAAAGAAAATTTATTGTAGCATTAAATTTTCCAGTGTAACAGTGTACTGAGTATGTCATCCTCTTTGGCAGACTGGCTGAAACTTTGTATATATTGTAAATAGAATGTCGTTCAAACAATTGAACAAACAAACGAAATATCGTGTCTCTATATAAATACCGTATATGAAGTTATGAATAAAAAATCTATTTTACGTACTTCGAGTATTATTATTACGATTTACGCGTCAGTCTAGACTCCTATAGTAGTGAGCCCCAAGCTCTTGCTCATATTCATTCATTCAAAATATAACTTATTACATAACCTCACAAAATATCTTCAAAGTCTGCTTTCACATTTCAAGAATTTGCAAAATTTATATCAATGGTTTGGTTAATACCTTCGATCAACAATAATTTGTTTATCGAATGTTGATCGAAGGTTAACACTGATGATTATCCAATAGTTGAAATTCAACCATAATTCATTATTTTGTTAAGTTTCAATATTATTGACTTTTATGTTTTACCAAAGAGTATACAAATACTGCAGATTGTAGACGTAAGGAGTATAAAGTATAACGCATAGAGGTATAAATAAATGCATTGATTTGTTGAAGGTTGAGAAATAAAACTTTTTCCAACTTTTTTTTAATGATAACACTAAAACTCGTCAGTGTAGTTACTAAACGAACAGCAATATGGAAAATCGGGTGACATACAGAGTAGAAAAAGGTACTGTACTGTTTTGACATCGCCTATATATATGTTATAGATGTATTCATTCTTAATTGTCAGCATTTTAACCTTTTCCATTATGTAAGATTGTATGAAAGGTATCCGTTTTAATTCTCAATATGATTGATTTAAAAAATAAACGCAGACAAACCGTTGAAAAGATAATGAACGTAACAAAATAATGGATTTAAGGTGAGAAGGGATGTAGACCGCAGACGTGGGTCGTACTCGGTTGGTTGTTATAGCCGTCGCATGTTCAATGAATTATACAGCGAGGTACCAGACCACAAATGGGCGGTAGATAACCGTAGAGAGCTAACATACAGCTATTGTTGCATAAACAAGCTCGCAGGTAGTAGAATAATTTAAAAAAAGCTGAATTATTAGAGTTAGTTACTATTTCTAAAATGTTATTCTATTTTATAGCCATATTGCCGTCTAAAGAAAGTAGGGCGAATCTGCCATTTTATGATATTTTAAGTTTTATATATAATCAGAAAAATGTAATACTACCTAGTATTGGTAATCATCTTAGTTGAAATACGATATTAATCCATAAATCATTGGAATTATTAAGGGAAACAAAACGATTTTTTTCCAGTTTATAGGTTAAAATTTTTGGCGTAATATTACATTAATTTTTTTAATTCTGAATATTGCTTAGATGATGATCTTATTTTATGTAATGCCAAACAATAACAAACAAAATTTATATTTAAAGTTGGCTGTGGAACTAGGATTGAACTGAGCATTGTTTCCCTTCAAAATGGTATACATGTTTTACAAATCATAAAATGTGATTACTGAAATTAATCATGTATTACAAATGACTTTCGCCCGAGTAAATTTGGTTTCTCCTAACATTCTCTACTTTATTTAATTTTTTATAATCCTGACAATGTGTAAGCAAAATTTAATGATGATCGGTTAAGTAGTTAAAGTGAGAAAGTGTAACAAGCAACAACAACAAACATATTAGTACAGGAAAAATTTAAATATGGGGAGACAATTTAAGTCCAAACCATTATTTCTTACCAATATAGTTACTCAATAAGTGGGCATATATATTTAGATATTTAACACCTAGATACACATAAAAGTCATTCATGTGTTGGCATTGAATCAAGACTCAACGGTGGGGCTATAATATAAGTGCACCACAAAACCTATCTCAGTATAGATGTGCGCAGAGGTGAAGCACAGAAAAAGATCTCCAGACGAACGAATGGCGAAGCGCAGCCAGCGGAATCATCCGCGCAGCCTGCACACACGAGCCGCCCTAGATCACCCGACATCATCGTGGGTAGAGACCACGTGAGAACACCGTGGACGAGGATTGAGGATCAACCCCTCGGGTATCGCCCCAGATAGGGGCGCCTACCCCGAGACGTAAGCGCAAAACGCGCCGAGACGGCTATAACAACCCCCAGAAAGGGCGTAACAAGACACCCCCGCGAACCGGGGGGAGAGTGAAGCCACCGCCGGAGGGGTAACCCTGATGCGGTCCCCCCGCACGCCCATGTCACCTGGGCGGGCGTGAAGATACTCGAGTCAGCGTGAAGATACTCGAGTCTCAGTATATATGATAAAGGTATATCGCATACGATGGGTGTTGGTACATCCGAAATTAATAAAATCCATAGGCTGTATTTGACTGTTACTAATTTTTATATTCCGCTTGAACGCAGACTAAGTCGCGATTAGTTGCTAATATATACTAATATTATAAAGAGGTAAAGTTTGTGAGTTTGTTACGTTGTGATGTTGTGACGTTGTAGGGTGTAATCTCAGGAAGTACTGGTGCGATTTGAAAAATTCTTTCAGTGTTACATAACTCATTTATTGGGGAAGGTTATAGGCTATATCATCACGCTAAAACCTATAGGAGCGGAGCACCAATGCTTTAAAATCGGAGTATTTTTCCTCTTGAGAGCTTTCGCTACGTTAGCGTTAACGCAAAGTAACTATTTCACGCGGACGAAGTCACGGGCGGAGGCTAGTCCAATATAATTTAATACTCCCATATAATATCTCAAATAGATAACATTACTGAAGATAATATTTTATCCCGATACAACATTTTCTGGATGAAATTCCACTTTGGATCGACTTTCATATTTTACGAGACATCAAACCCACTCTTTGTCTAGTCTGGAGTTATAACAGTAGAAAAGTATTGATTAACTTTAAGTAGGTCTGACTAAAATGTATCATACATACCTTATATATGTCTCCATCGAAGAGTATTGAGAAAATAAATTGCAGAAATTGTCGTTTTCCATTGAACGTACTTTTATTTATAGCAAAAGTTCAACACTGACAAGCGATATAAGGGGCTAATAATTTTTCCCTCTTTCGAGAAGCTGGTGATTATTATTCTCAAGGGTCATTCCCAAGATGTCTTTGATAACTTTGAATTATGACGTTATTATGGTATCGTATACTAAAATCATAATTCATATCTTTATGAAGTGTAAAATCGTAAATTTCTCGACATTTTAATAATAACCGTAATGGAGTAAAGACCGTCTCGAGCGCTATGGATCGTAACTTTTAAGGTGCAATAAGCTATTTACTCGTATTTATTTACACGTAAATACTGTTGTTATTATATATCTATTCTAGATATAGATCTTTTAAGTTTTATGCACGCCTTTGGACATTAAAATAAATATTCCGTGCAGTTATCTACAAATATAACTTTTTGAGCGACGTGAGATAATGTTTTAAAATGTCTAAACATTGTTTTTCTTGAAGTGGAAACTTATTTAGGAACTTTTGCATTCTTTCCGAATAGTGAACGAAGCTGAATCATAAGGCTTTTTTTTTTAACGTGGGGAAATCCCTTATGGATACGCCACCCTCCCGGGGGAGAGGGTGGGTTATGTCCGAGTCGCACGGACTAAAACCCCACGGTGTAAGGGTGGGTTATGTCCGAGTCGCACGGACTAAAACCCCACGGTGTACCGACAGACCGTTTTGTGGGGGCGGCAAGGGATCGTTCGAGCTAATCAACCTTGTGGAGCCGCCCCCACGGTCCGCCCGGCGGAAGGTGACCGCCGGGCTCCTACCTATAGAGGGATAGACCGTGTACACATCGGCTGCCCCCCCTCGTCCGCCGGACCCGTGCAATGAGGAGATGGGCCCCCCGGCCCATCCCCTCAGTTCCGGCTACGGTGGCAGGAGGAGTTGGGCGAAGCGCCTCCTCCTCCTGCCTGTCCTCCTTTGGTGGAGACGGCCACTTTGAGGGTCTGCCTCGCGGGCCCTCTCCGCCTCCTCCTTCTGCGAGATGACCTCCTCGCAGAAGGAGGCCATCGCTCGCCAAGCCTGTTCGCTGCCGAGCATGGCCGAAACCACGCTCGGCAGCGATAAGTCCGTTCCCACGGCCGCCGCCAGGATACAGCGCTGCTCCCCCCACGCAGCACACTCAGACAGCGTGTGCTGCGCGGTATCTTCCTCAGCGCCGCACTCGTGGCAGGCGGCCGTCGGCTCCCTGCGTGCGATCCGGTGCAGGTACCACCCGAAACAACCGTGTCCGGTGAGTACCTGCACCAGTCGGAACGTCAGGGAGTCCCACTTCCTGGCAGTCCACTCCCGCAGGACCGGGCGGACGGCGTCCACTGTGAACCGCCCGAATCGCTCGTCCGCCACGTTGGGGAGTAACCGGCCGAGTGCCGCCGCCGCCCCAGAAATTCGCGGTCCGAGCCCCGCAAAGTGGGGAGGAAGCTTCACCTTTATTTTCATCGCATCCCTCTGATATCTAAATATTTAGTATTCTGCGTATCTACTTCAGAGCAGTCAAAAAGTTTGATGCCGAGTATAAATATAATTCTTTCTTATTGAACTTTTCAATTAAAATTCTTCCGGGCTTTATTTCTTCTTGATAATACTATTGAATTGCACGATTTAAAACGAAAATTGCACAGGCGATAATTTTTTAACGACAGAACGGAAACCGTAAACCTGTCACAGCTATCACGGACAGTGAGTACAATTAAGGCGTGCAGAATGTGCAGATGTTACTAGACCGCTGGTAAATTAAACTGACAGGGGACAGGCGTTGCCAAACATTAATTACAAAGGTTTTGTGTTGTTGATTTCTATGAACAACCGAAAATATGATACACGTATCTTTATTAATTACTGTTTGACTGTCTACATATACATTAATCTTAGATTAGATTTTCCCTAATATCATTCTGTATAACCTCTAACTAAAGACTAACTGAAAGAAAGTGCTATCAGCATTGTCTGCTCTTATGTGCTTATCATATAATTTGAACTACTTATATAATTAATTAAAAGTATTGAAACACAAAATAATCTCTATTGCATTCTGTTTCTATATCTTACTTAAACTATTGTATAGTAAACAATACAATACTGTAGCTTATTGTTTTAATATTATCTAATATGATATGAGTTTATTGCGAAAATTGGCAACGTTACGAGATGGCTTCTACATTTTATCGGTTTATTCGACGCTAATTCAAAATACAAAACAGTCAATCATTCTTTCATCGCTCGCCGTTGTGCATTTGTAGAGTCGACACTATTGTTCAGTAGGTATTTGGTATCAAAATACAATATTTCCTTGCTTGCTTTAATAATGCCAATGACTAATTATTTATGTTTTAATAACCATACCAATAAAGATCGTATGATGGTAAAGCGGTAACGTGCTCGGACACCGCGTGGATCAAAGTAGGTTCTAATTACTACATGCTTATTTTGTGCTTATTTTTGAAGAACATTTTTTTTCTTTTTTTTTTCGAACTGACTACGCTATTGACCTAACAAGGCCTTAACAGCTTCACCGGACTACTAAAGGGAGCGCTTAAGGCACTCAGCCGATTTTATTTGACAACTAGCTCAAGGGTGCACGGCACACCTCGGCTTCAAAAGAGAAATTGCATCCCTGGTGGGGAGTGAGGTCGGGTGGGTGAAGTACAGCTTTTTTCCTTACTTTTGACTTAGGTAGTAAGCCGATGAATGCATGCGTTACGAAAAGTGTGATCGGGCGAGGCGAACGGAAGTTGAGAGGGAAGTATAAGTTAGTGAAGGTAGCCCATAGTTAGTAAAACCCATAATACATTTAAATATTTGTAGAAAAATAAGATATATATACATTATTCGTATATACATTTTACATACATATAGATGGAACTAAAGAAGTTATACTTCAATCTTGTGGTCCAAAGCATACTTGTTTTATTTTGGCAAGAAAAGCGTTGTGGTAAATGGCCACGCCATAATATAGTATAGGCAATAAGTTTTTTTTAATGGCCATCTGGTTAGCGAATGCTCTTAAGTTCCAAACCCTTTGCCGAGCGTATATGTGATCCAGTTCTCCTTCATCTTTAGTGTGTTTACCATCTTAGACTCCATTAATGATAAGATGTGATCGTGACCGTATTAAATTTAAAAAAAGTCGAGATAGCCATAAGGATTACCGACAGAAGTGAAAACTCAATTCAATAACTGTTTTCTTTAAAAAAAAAATTCAATTGTAGTCTGAATTTGTAATTGAAGATTTGTAAATTGAATTTAAATTATTAAAATAAGTCTGGTTTTCATATCATTTAGTATTCCAAACAATAATTGTATACATTTTTATAATCTACTAGCGGTCCCTAGGACGTTGTAAATGGTTTAGATTCGCAGTTGGACCCGGAAGGTGGCGCTGCGGTTGGTTTTTAGGATTTTTTTAAAATTATCAAAGCAGTACAACGTCCTAGGGACCGCTAGTAGATTATAAAAATGTATACAATTTCATATCATTTAGTATTCCAAACAATAATTGTATACATTTTTATAATCTACTAGCGGTCCCTAGGACGTTGTACTGCTTTGATAATTTTAAAAAAATCCTAAAAACCAACCGCAGCGCCACCTTCCGGGTCCAACTGCGAATCTAAACCATTCTCAGATCCACTGGAACACGCACGAAAAATTTCATCAAAATCGGTCTAGCCGTTTAGGATGAGTTCAGTGACATACACACGTACAGAAGAAATCCTTACTAATATTATAAAGAGGTAAAGTTTGCGAGTTTGTGACGTTGTAGGAGGTAATCTCAGGAACTACTGGTTCGATTTGAAAAATTATTTCAGTGTTATAAAGCTCGTTTATCGAGGAAGTTTATAGGCTATATATCATCACGGGCAATAGGAGACCAGTGGGAGCGAAGCACTAATGAAGAATGTTTCAAAATCGGGGTTCTTTTTCCTCTTGAGAGCTTCCGCTGCGTGTTAGAGTTAGCCCAAAGTAACTATTCCATGCGGACGAAGTCGCGGGCAAAGGCTAGTTTATATATAAAGATTAGCTAATAAGAAATGTGACGGGCTGCACAAGCTCAATGTAAGCTAATAAGAAATGTGACGGGCTGCACAAGCTAAATGTAAGCTAATAAGAAATGTGACGGGCTGCACAAGCTCAATGTAAGCTAATAAGAAATGTGACGGGCTGCACAAGCTCAATGTAAGCTAATAAGAAATGTGACGGGCTGCACAAGCTCAATGTAAGCTATTAATATTCAAGACGGGCTGCACAAGCTCAATGTAAGCTAATAAGAATTGTGACGGGCTGCACAAGCTCAATGTAAGCTAATAAGAATTGTGACGGGCTGCACAAGCTCAATGTAAGCTAATAAGAATTGTGACGGGCTGCACAAGCTCAATGTAAGCTAATAAGAATTGTGACGGGCTGCACAAGCTCAATGTAAGCTAATAAGAATTGTGACGGGCTGCACAAGCTCAATGTAAGCTAATAAGAATTGTGACGGGCTGCACAAGCTCAATGTAAGCTAATAAGAATTGTGACGGGCTGCACAAGCTCAATGTAAGCTAATAAGAATTGTGACGGGCTGCACAAGCTCAATGTAAGCTAATAAGAATTGTGACGGGCTGCACAAGCTCAATGTAAGCTAATAAGAATTGTGACGGGCTGCACAAGCTCAATGTAAGCTAATAAGAATTGTGACGGGCTGCACAAGCTCAATGTAAGCTAATAAGAATTGTGACGGGCTGCACAAGCTCAATGTAAGCTAATAAGAAATGTGACGGGCTGCACAAGCTCAATGTAAGCTAATAAGAAATGTGACGGGCTGCACAAGCTCAATGTAAGCTAATAAGAAATGTGACGGGCTGCACAAGCTCAATGTAAGCTAATAAGAAATGTGACGGGCTGCACAAGCTCAATGTAAGCTAATAAGAAATGTGACGGGCTGCACAAGCTCAATGTAAGCTAATAAGAAATGTGACGGGCTGCACAAGCTCAATGTAAGCTAATAAGAAATGTGACGGGCTGCACAAGCTCAATGTAAGCTAATAAGAAATGTGACGGGCTGCACAAGCTCAATGTAAGCTAATAAGAAATGTGACGGGCTGCACAAGCTCAATGTAAGCTAATAAGAAATGTGACGGGCTGCACAAGCTCAATGTAAGCTAATAAGAAATGTGACGGGCTGCACAAGCTCAATGTAAGCTAATAAGAAATGTGACGGGCTGCACAAGCTCAATGTAAGCTAATAAGAAATGTGACGGGCTGCACAAGCTCAATGTAAGCTAATAAGAAATGTGACGGGCTGCACAAGCTCAATGTAAGCTAATAAGAAATGTGACGGGCTGCACAAGCTCAATGTAAGCTAATAAGAAATGTGACGGGCTGCACAAGCTCAATGTAAGCTAATAAGAAATGTGACGGGCTGCACAAGCTCAATGTAAGCTAATAAGAAATGTGACGGGCTGCACAAGCTCAATGTAAGCTAATAAGAAATGTGACGGGCTGCACAAGCTCAATGTAAGCTAATAAGAAATGTGACGGGCTGCACAAGCTCAATGTAAAATATTAATATTCAATGTATACAGACCGCTATACTACGCTCGCTAGTCTGACGCAAGCATGTCGTCACGTCATCGATGACGCGAACCCATAAATTTCTCCTACTATTTTTTTTATAATCTCTCAACGCAAATAAGTTTTATCTTAAAAAATATAACATGGTAATTATTAATCAATAACTTAATCTTCTATTGTAGAAATTATTTTTAAAACATAGTTTCGGTGATTACCTAATTGAAACTTTTTTTTAATATATCATGGATGTCAAACGATCAGGTGGGTGTTCTGATGTTAAGTGATCACCACCGTCCATGGACACTAACAACACCAGAGGAGTTGCAAGTGCGTTGCCACCCTTTGGGGGTCAGGGTTAGGGGAGGGAGAGGAGAGAGGAGAGGGGAGGTGAGGTGGGCCTCCGGTGCTCTCACTGACCGAACGAAACGCAACAATGCAAGCACTGTTACTTCATGTCGTTTTTCTGTGAGAGGGTGGTAGTATCCCGGGCGAGTCGACTCATTCATGCTGAAACCAGTAATAGTTTCAGCGTGGCTTTACCACCATTATATCAACTTTGTTTCTTTATACCTAATACGCGTGTGGGTCAAAGGTATGATATATGTAAGGATGATTGCGATAGAAATAAAATTAATCATCTCGTCCTCAGGGACATTCATTTGCTGTTAATATAGCTACACATAAATCTCGGTATATCGGTTAGCAAAGCCCCGGTCATAATATTAATAATAATCCAGAAAAAAGGAGAATTGTAAGCGAGGAAAAGTTTTGTTTATTTCAGTTAAAATCAGTATTGTTCGCTACGAGTAGAATTAAGAGTCCTTAGAATAAGTTCCCAGTAATTATCTTGATGAATTTAGGTAATTAATTTTGTTTTATGGAAAGTTTAATTTGTGGGGAATTTGTAGAATTGTGTTTTGCGAGGCCGGGATGAAGGTATTCTATACAGACGAACCGCTAAGTAACTAAATTGTTATCTTATATTGCAAAGTTATATCATAGCTCTATGATTGAGTATTTACTTTAGAAATATGTATTTGACGGATATTATATAGAAATACAATCCTTATGTTAGGAATATTATACTTCTGTTTCATATCTATAGAGTTTTCAATCGATTTTCGTTGTGTACGAAATGAATTGGCGAAGGCTTAGCCGGAGTTTGTCAGTTTTTAATATAGTGAAAATCGATTCGTCGGTTTTTGTGAAGATTATGGCAGACTAGTTGGACAGAACGGTTGCACTCGCGTTTAATTAAAATAAAATACTGTTACACGTTAAAATGTTGTAGACAACGCGCGGTAAACTATCTTTTGTAGAAATAGGCATTCACAGTTCAGCCGTTCACAACTCACCCTAGGTCACTGATATACCACGCCCTGACGCGTCGGCTTGTCCGCAATATTTTCTAGACTTTCTGACTTACACTCTTATTTATTCAGTGCACACCGAGATAGTGCTGGTAGGAATTCTTCCCACTTACTTGACAATTATCATTGTAATTTTGTCAATTTCAACAATATGTGTATAATTTATTATATTATCTTTCTAACTATATGCTATGGTGGAAATTTATGTAAATATAGGTACAACTAGCTGTACCCGCAGCTCCGCACGCGTTTTTTAAAATCGTATTAAAGAATTATAGAATTGTGAGACTATGTACAATTACAGAAACGCTCTTTAAAGACAATTGTAAGTACGACGCGCACGCCACTAAAAGTAACATGTAACGTGTACATTAGATATATAAATACAAAGAGCGTGCCAAATGAGGTTTATCATCAGCATAATATTTGGAACCATAACCAACCATATAACTACCTCAGTGCTCACTTACACTGTATAAGGAACTATTGAAACAATAACTAAAAATATTATTATAAAGATTTATATTTACATTACATTTAATATACATTGCCCTTATTATAATTAAGATTTAGTGACTATACAAAAAATAAACGCTTGTCTGTTCCGCAACAAATTGTATTATGCAACTCTTTACGTAATACTCTTATTAGGAAGACCTCTATATCATTAATGTTATTAATAATTATAATGTCGAATTGTAAACAATAAGCCGATAATTATTTTTGTCATTAAAAATAAAGAATAAGTTGAAATCTTGCTAAATTTCATGCAGACAAAGTCGCGGGTAACAGCTAGCCTAAAATAGAATAACCACAATTACTTTTTATTAGGTTCGTTATCTACCATTGAAAGTCCCGTGAAAATCGATGTAACCGTTTTGGTGATAGCACAGCGGGCGCCATTATTATTATAATGAAATTTAGTAAAGTTGCAGTCAATGCTACTGAAAAGGGAAAGAACAGTAGATAGATAGTTTAACAAATGTTCGGCGTGATTTTTTAAATTGGCATAACTTTTTTATTTACGAACCGATTGACATGAAACAAACACTAAATGTTAAGTGAACCTTACCACGATATATCAGTGAAAACCACATCTAAATCGGATAAGGCGTTTCTGAGATTAGCGTGCACAAACGCACAGACAAACAGACAAACAGATAAACAGACAAACAGACAAAAATTCTAAAAATCATTGTTTTGGGTTCTATTGCATTTATAAAGACCCCTAATAATAGTTTTTCTCATATATACTTAATGTACAGACAGCGGTCAATTACATTTTTATTATATGTATAGATATAGATTAGTAAAGTTGCAGTCAATGCTACTGAAAAGAGAAAGAACAGTAGATAGATAGTTTAACAAATGTTCGACGTGATTCTTTAAATTGGCATAACTTTTTTATTTACAAACCGATTGACATGAAACAAACACTAAATATTAAGTGAACCTT
>MU158729.1:166973-368627 GCA_015888305.1 Antheraea pernyi | reverse complement strand
ATTGGCATAACTTTTTTATTTATGAACCGATTGACATGAAACAAACACTAAATGTTAAGTGAACTTCACCACAATATATCAGTGAAACCACATCTAAATCGGATAAGGCGTTTTTGAGATTAGCGTGCACAAACGCACAGACAAACAGACAAACAGACAAAAATTCTAAAAATCATTGTTTTGGGTTCTATTGCATTTATAAAGACCCCTAATAATAGTTTTTCTCATATATACTTAATGTACAGACAGTGGTCAGTTACATTTTTATTATATGTATAGATTAATTATTATTGTTATTATTATATTATTGTTGATTATATTCTGGGCTGGTTTTGCGATTCCACCACAGTCACCACACAACATATATACTGTCGTCCCGGTAAATGTTCATAAATAGATAATCCAATAAATCACTATTTTTTATAGATTTTGCGTAATTGCGTGCGGGCGCTGGGATCGTTAGCCGTAGAAGAGCGAAAGGGCGGCGCGAGCGGCGAGTTGCGTTCTGTTCTTTAGGGAAGGGAAGGGGTTGTATAAACTACATAGATAATAAATAGCGTGCGAAAGTATAGATAAAATATGCGGAATAAGGAAGACACATAAAAACTAAGAGATGGCGTTACCATGCTATATTGATGTGTAAGTACTATACTGTAGAGTTTTATTAAAATGAGTTCAGTTGCTAATCGGCTGAGTGCCTTAAGCGCTCGCCTTAGTAGTCCGGTGAAGCTCTTAAGACACCGCTAGGTCAATAGGGTAGTCAGTTCGAGAAAAAAAAAGTTCAGTTGTTTAGGAGTTGTAAAGTAAGAAACTTCCATTCATCCTCAAAACTTTGTCGTTTATAATACTAGCTAGTTATTGCCCATATCTTCACTCGCGATAATGTTTTGCCTTTCTCCTGGGAACAATATATTTCTGGTTGGAATGTACCCTATGTCGTTTTTTAGGATCCTGACAGAATCTATGCAAAATTTTACAGTGACGGGTTGATTTAAGGCGTGAAAGCGTAACAAACGAACAAACTCATAATCTCCTTTATAATAGTTGTTGGGATAGGATACCCATTTTTTATATATGGAGTGCATCTGTGCAGCCTAGAAAAGTACTTAAGTAAAACGCATTAATTAGTTTTGTGGCTCAAGTAACGTGGGTACATGACTTAAGCTTACTTTGCATTTGATATGTAATATCAAAGGAATAACACACACCAATTTAATAATATAAGTCATTCTATTTCTAGGGAGCTCTTGGGTATAACGGCGCGCAAATAAATTAATTTGCTTTATTCCTTGTCATCGTCTAATAAATAAATACAATACAGACTCGCTTGTTGTTGGCGAGGAAATAATAAATATAAAAGATCCCTATTGTTTCCTTAGTTTCTAACTTCTCAAAGATAACAAACCGGAGCCCGAAAGAAAGTTCCAACAATGAGAATATTAATTACGTTTTTAGGTTTTCGGTAAAGTGGGTACGGAGTTTTTCGGTAGCGTTGTACTTAACTTTGAAGGGTGTTCCTCTAACTTCCACAATTTAAATTGAAAACGAAAGATAACAGAGCTTTTAATGTTTAAATTCTCCTCTGTGTTAGACAGTCGTAGATATATTAGTATGAACATTTTAAATTGAAATGTTAATACGGGTACAGTAAGAGAACGTTAGAAATCTAGATATTCTATTTTATAAGGTTTTTCTACTGGTTTCAGCATGAATGGGTCGGCTCGCCCGGGGTAGTACCACGCTCTCATAGAAAACCGACGTGAAGTAACAGTGCTTTCCATTGTTGCGTTTCGTTCGGTCAGTGAGAGAGCCGGAGGCCCACCTCCCTTCCCCTCTCCTCCTCTCCCTCTCCCTACCCTAATCCTTTCCCCCCAAAGGGTGGCAACGCACTTGCGATTCCTCTGATGTTCTTAGTTTCCGTGGACGGTGGTGATCACTTAACAGCAGGTGACCCACCTGTTCGTTTGCCACTTATGACATAACAAAAATAATAAAAAAATAAGACTATTATAATGTGGATTGGCCCGGAATGATGGCGATGTCTGAAATTTAATCCTCTCTCTGTGCATTCACTAAAATGATCGAGTTTCTTGTCGGTTCTTCTCCATGACTGGGTAGTTTTCCGAACCAGTGGTAGTTTTGACGTTCATAAGCGTCTTCTCAGGGCCTAATTTGAATGAAGTATTTTTAATTTTGATAATCTATATGTGTGACATAAATATGATAAAACAAATCATTTTTCGCGTCTGTCTCTATATTCCCTTAATTCTTGTAAACTACGCACAGGATTTTGATACAGATTTCACTATTATTTAAAGAATTTCACGTTGAAGGTTTATATGTATAAATACATGTATATTAAAATATTATTTATAAGAAGCAGAGAAAAATCGATGTATTTTAATTCCAATGAAATATTCAAAGTTTTCATGAGATAATGTTGTCTCGCTAAATGTATGAGATACGTAAAACAATTTACCACAAAATCGTCCGTTTTAAAAATATGTATAGAAAGTTCTGCGATAGTGTATGTCTATTTAAGGATAACTCACACGAATCGTTCTGATATCTTGTGTTTTATTAAAAAAATAATAATTTATTCATATTTATCCAATTTCTATTAAATACTTTAGTTACGTTGAGTATTAATGTCAATCTATTTTTGCAGAGCGTGTTTTTACTACTTTCTACGCTTAAGGAAAACCAATTACCATAGTTAATTTAATTCCGGCTGTATTACTAAAAAACTGTAAAAACAACCGGTTTCTTATTTTATGTAGTATTGAAATATTGCCATACATCAGTTTAGTTTACATATTAACAATTACAATTATTAATAATTAAAAAACACCTCTCGAGCGAAGGTTCTTTCCCCTCAAGAACGAAGGTCCTTAAAGTAAAGAAAGGAACGAAATCAAAATTTAATTTAATATTTTATTAGAAAGGTCAGTTGTGCCAGAATCACGCAATAACTATTGGATAGGTTTTGATCATGCTGTTTTTTTTCTTCTCATATACACATCTTATTCACAAGAAAAAGTTGTCACAATAGCTCCATCTAATACAAAGTCATTAGAGTTTCTAGAAACTAAAAGTTTTATAAGCGCTGTGAACGCGATGTGTTTCTTATGTGTTTTCTTTTGTCCATAGAATATACTATTAATATAACAAACAACGCAAAGTTGCGGGTATTAGGATATATGCAAACAAAATAAGGCTTTTAACTACCTTTCCTTTTTTAATTCATAGAAAATATACATAAATGACGATACAAGACATGTAATTTCTACAACTTAAACAAATCCATTTAATTATTTTATTCTTGGCAACCAATCGTCTATATTATTTAGTAGGTGGAAGAGCCACGCTGAAGCTATTCCTGGATTTAGCAAAAATGGGCCGTCTCGCCCGGGGTATCACCTGACCCATAGAAAACCGACGGGAAGTAATAGTGCTTGCATTGTTGCGTTTCGTTCGGTCACTGAGAGCGCTGGGGTCCACTTTCCTTCCCGCCTCCCCTAAACACAGGCTGGCAACGCACTTTCGACTCCCTTGGTGTTGCGAGTGTCTATGGACGGTGGTGATCACTTAATATAAGGTGACTCACCTGTTCGGTTGACTGAGATGATATTTAAAAAAAATAGTGCCATTGTCGAGTAGAGGTAATAATACTGCAAGTTTCTTGTAATAATTTCAATTTTCTAACAAGACGGTAGCCCCGTTGTTTGAACTCTCCAGTAAGTTTTTGTGGCATCTCAGAATTCAAGTTCCATAGTATTATTGCCCATCCACTATACTTGTGCACAATAACTGAACTATATTGCGTAAAATGCCAACAATATTACAAAATAGAGACTGAAATAACACAAGATTATGAATAAAATATAAAAGCCACTACATGACAGACTAAGATCCCGCCAAAAACTCTTAGACGAATCTAACGTCACCACATTCACTAAAATCCATGAAGACGTTTAGATATCAAAGCGTACCAAAGAAAATATACTCGAAAATTTTACCTTTTTTCAGCGCATTTGGGTAAAACTTTACTAGCAGATAAAAAATCAAACATAGTTTATAACTTCTACGTCTCCTTTTATATATACACAGATCAAATGAGAGTAACTGATGAAATGCCTTCATAACTTAAGCTTAGAACGCTGCGAAGATCGTGACACTTGAAATTAAATAAATCCCCTCACTCTTAGTAAATCTTATTACTGTCGGGGACCAGGATGGAGACATCCTTTCAAAATAAACAACGACAATAAAAGAGGTTTATTTTGTAAAAGTTTTACGTTGACGACCAATTTGATCTCGAAATAAAATGAAGATACAGACATCGTCGAAAAAAATTTATTGCCCAAAAAAAAAACGTAGTTAAGTACAGGAAAATATAAAAGTAAGTATATTCAAGCTACATACGTATCTTGGGATATTGTTCTAATTGGGAAGAAAAAAATTTAACACTAGATGTAAAGAGCGTGAAGTATAGCGTATAGAATTTATAAATAACTGGTTCAATTTATATAGAAAAAAAATATCCAAACTTTTTTGACAAAATTTATTAAACAAAATAATAATAATAGAGAAAATCGGATGAAAAACAGACGAGAAAAAGGTACTATATTATCTTCATATACTTAGTTATTAGTAATTTACGACATTTAATATAAATATTAAATATTAACTTCTGCCCGCGACTTCGGCCACGAAGATTAGCTACTTTTGGCTAATGCTACCACGCAGCGGAAACTCTTAAAATGAAAAAAGAAACACGATTTCGTATCGTTCTTCATTGGTGCTCCGCTTCTTCTTTATGAGGTATATAACAGATTTTCTCAAATCAAACCAGTAGTTCCTGTGATAAGCGCGTTCAACCAAATAAACAAATCCTTCAGCTTTATAATATTAGTATACTCGTAGATATACAAAAAGGCTATTATAGTAAGTTAAGTAGGTTCGAATACTGGCAGATGCCATAACACCAGCACTTGCGTTCGTTGCGTCCGTTCTATAGAGGAGATATAAGTAATTAACGAATAGATCTATTCTATTTTATTTCCTTACTATTATATCATTGTCGTTTCTTTATAATATTCTCAATATTTTATATTATGTTCGGTAACAACGGAGTATAATGAGAAGTAAACAGTTTCTAATCTGCCGATTACCATTTCATTATCATTAGAGCTTATTGACAAAACGTTACCATATATATTAATACGTGAAGCCTAAACTTTGTATCCCTTTTTAACGGAATTGGCCGAACGGGTGAACGTGAAATTTGGCATAGTTAAAGTTTATATAGAGGAGAAGTGCAGAAAGCTATTTATTTTATATAAAATGCATTAGAAGTATATTAAATTAATTAAAATATGTATTACTCACACTACTGCTTCAATTTTACACAACATATACACACATGTAAATAAAAAAGACATTTTGACATCTGTTAATAAAGGACTTCAATAAAGGTTGTGAAGGAGGTTGCTATGCTCGAGTGTATGTATTATTTTACTCTTACGTTCCAATTACCCTTTTTCATTCTACATTCAACAATGATATTAACCCTAATAAAATTCAAACTTTAAAAAATCAATCAACTATGGTCGAATGTCTGCCACTGGGCGCCCACTAGTAATAATATAATTAACTATAAAATAAACCATTTCATGTTTAAAAATATTTATTTGAAAAAGAAAAACACCTTAACACAGCTGGTACTCATATAAAATGATATGAGAACTTTCATATTTATTTATAATGTTCAAATATATTTTGTCCTAATTTTTTTATTTATATATTGGGTAACAAGTAAATTCTCTAAGAGATGAGACCGTATCTAGAATGACAATATTAACAGAATTTAACTAGAGTTATTAATAACTTACGATGAAGAAAAAAAATAAAAATAAAATATTTATGTATGTACGTACATATATATGTACGTACTGCGTACGTACGTACTATAGCGTATGAGAAAAGGAATGTTGGGAAGCAATTGCTACGTTTTAAAGATTGCGCCAAGCGAGATATGTCCTCTTTTGTCATTGACTCTAGAAACTGGCAGGAGTTCGCCCGAGACAGAAACAGATGGAAGCGGTGCGTTCATGAAGGCGTCGCACCCCCGATAAAACGTGGTTCAACCTACTTCGACACAAGCGTACTAAACGTCACCTATCTTTACATAAGGACCAATCAGCTCCAGACCTGTCGTTCACTTGTCGATCCTGTGGGCGAAGCTGTCGCTCCCCTTCCGAATTGGGTTATATAGCCACGAAAAAAAATGTCTCCATAACGCTGTTTAAATCGTCTTCTGTATACGTAAAGGCCAATATATATACATATGTATGCGTATATTCTTATTAATCTTAGTAAAACAAAAACTAAACTTCCTAAAAAAAATATTTTATAAATAAACAAAAATAATTTGTCTTAAATACTGTGAATTCCGAATGTTTATACATATTTCTTTGTTTTTACTAGGAATGTATTATCGTAGTTTATTGAATAAGATATACGAGTTTGTCTCTACAGTACGTGTCGCGTGTGAGGGTCGAGAGATCAAACTACTTATAAACTTTTCGGTCGAACCTTCCCTTGTAATCGAGTTTTAGTTTCTTATGTTTTATTCTGTTCCTGTATGAGAATTGACCTTACTTATACTTCCTTGTTTTTATGCACGTAATTTATATGTAAAAAACTGGAAAAGCCTTTTTAAAGTATCGATTCTAATACCAAAAATACTTTAATACGATACTATAGCGTTTGGATCATGATCACCATATAGGAGACCGTTACACTTGATGAATGAACATGTCAAACTTGTAGTACAGTAAATAGTCTACTGCAGTTTACAATGGCTATAGTATAGTACCTACTTGTAGCGTATTTAGCACTAAACACTCAATGGTCGCCAGGTTAATCATAGTATTTTTTATGTCGATTGTACAACTGCAATCATAACAATTATGCAGTTTAGGCCCTAATAAGGCGCTTATGAACGTCAAAACTACCACCCGTTCGGAAAGCAACCCAGTCATCGAGAAGAACCGGCAAAAAATTCGATCGAGTACATCCACTCTATACTCGACACTAAAACCTGCTTGACATGGTTCTTAAATTTACCGTCCGGCAAATCGGTAATATGTTTTGGGACTTTATTGTAAAACCCAACACTATTACCTAAGAAACTATTACTGGTTTTACTAAGTTTGATACATGGGACGACCAGTTTGCTACAGTTTCTAGTATATAGATCATGCCGGTCTTATTAGGTTATCTATAAATTATGCATGATTAACTAATTGTGGTGATCGAGTGGAGTTGACTATTGGAAAGTCAATTCGAGGTCCTCATGCTGCAGAACTGGGACATGTACCAACAAATTTTTAGAAATTCGCGTACATTTATTAATTTAAATTTATTACACTATCGGCAGACGATGAAGCAAAACATCGCGAGGAAACCTGAATCTGAGAAACGTTCTTGTAGTACCATCCTATGTGGGAAAATATAGAACTGTGCATTTTCTGGAGTTTGAAATCGCTAATACATCGTGGGCAGGCGTGGTGACTATACCCATACCTTCCTTTAGGAACTGGCCTATGGCCCTGCAGTGTGTCTCTTACAGGCTGATGATAGGGTGTAAGAGGTATCGAATAACATCGTAAGACTTGAGATACCCAAGCCTGAATAACGAACGAGGCAATGGCGATAGCGTTTTTCCTGCGAGGAAGTCGTCTCGCAGAAGGAGGCGGCGGAGAGGGTTCGTGAGCAAGATCCTCAAAGTGACCCTCTCCGCCAACGGAGGACAGGCAGGAGGAGGCAGCAGTTTGATCGCCTCCTCCCACCGTAGCTGGCCGGGGAGGATGGGTCGGGGGACCCATCTTCCCATTGCACAGGTCCGGCGGACGGAGGATACAGCCGGTGTGTACACGGCTATCTCCTAACAAGACGGGGCCCGGTGGCGGCGCTTTCGCTGCTGGGCCAACCGCTGGGGCGGCACGATGAAGTCTATGGAGATCTCGTGCCGCCCCAACTATAGCGGCAGATGTACACCGTGGGGTTTTAGTCCGTGTGACTCGGACATAACCCACCCTCTCCCCCGGGAGGGTGGCGTATCCATAAGGGATTTCCCCACGTTAAATAAAAAAAAAGGGTGGTAGGGTTTCACAGCTTGACTGGGTCGCAACCCGTCATAGTGATTCGCTTCTGCGGGTCGCGTTTTGGGATTAGCCTGTGCATATCCAGCTTTTCGCAGGCCAGCATGGCAGCGGCGACCGGCGATGGATAGTGTGTCCCTCGGTGATCTCCATTGTTTTTGGATTGTACTGTGCTTACTATCAGGCATAGTGTAGTCATTTTGCCGGGCTATAATTAAAAAAAAATGATGATGAACAGATACCCGCGTCTTACGTATCTTCGTGTAACTGTAACGATTTAAGCAAGACACACCTTGATAGCCATTGGATGGTAATATTTCATCCAACTTACTGGAGATCCAATGTTATATTTTGCCCAATTTAGAAAATATCTTTATAATTATAGCTATCCAGGTGTATAGGATATCATAAAAATTATCAAAGACCGTTGTGTAGTCCTTCATTGAAAGAGTATCTAACAATCATCTATCCTAAAAGACTTTTTGGTTTATAGTATTAACAGTATATTCATATATATGGCTGCTATCATACAGTACTGCTTTCAGCGTCAGTTTGAAAATAAAAAAAGTGTGTGTGTACTTATGTACACGCGTTAAAAGTTATACTACTTTGACGTAACAAGATAAAAATCTGTTCAAAAATTTTATCTTTCGCCTTATTCTACGTTTGTAAAACGACACTAACAATAGAAAAAAGGTATTTAATACATTGAAAGTTTTAATACAAAGAAATAAAATGTTGACTATAGCTAACTTCGGGGTGTTGGTTTTTCGTGACGGTGTACGCGCTCATCGTAAACATTTACTCTCATCATTTTTCCATAGCGCGGCAAAAGAAGTATAACTTCAAAAAAAAGGTTTTTCTAATGCATCAATGTAGATAAGTCAGGAAGGCACGCCTTCTAACCTTTAACGTTTACGAGCTAAACGTTGTGTTGCCTCCACGGGTGTGTGAATGGATATGTTTGTATGTGTACCATATTGTACATGAACAGTATTGCAATGTCTAACTATAAAGTGAATACAATGGTTATACGATTCGTTAATAAATAAAGGTGAGGCAGTCATAAAGGCTGCTTACAGAAGTGTAAACTCAAAACAATTGAAAGAATTTCTTTTTTGAATTTTTAAATGATGTTTAACTTGATTTGTTTAAATTTCGTAATTTCTAAATAGGAACTATTAACGTTAGTCTATCTATTAGTCACACCTAGAGCATAGAGCAATAATTATATACAATTGTATACAGTCTATTAATACATCAAATATAAGATGAGCTGCATAAGCTCAGCACAAAACATCAATATTACATATATACTATGCGTCGCTAGTCTGGCACAAGTTGCACTGGCGTTGCAGTCTTTAAATCAACAACCCAAGCCGACTTTCAGCCAATAGCATGTAGACTGTTCGAAAATAAGAACCGAGTAGAATTCTTCCGATTCTAGATATCGGTCTGAACACGAAGAGAAATCAGAAGGAAGAAATCGTCAAGCAGATTGTGGCTTCAATATTATAATATGTAAATGGTAGTTTGACGTAATTCTGTAATAATTGTCTATATAAGTTTTTTTCAATACAGGTATACTATAAATAATAAATTTACTATATAATAAAGATATACTAGAAAAATTACTATAAATACGCATATAATGTTACGGCCATAAAAATATGTAGCATACATGGTACCTTAAAAAGTCTGGTGGTAGAAATTAGTTAAAATCGATTCAGTTGATTTCAGAGATTACCCCGGTCACACAACAGACACCTTTTTTTTTATTGTAGCTCGGCAAAATGACTGTACTGTGCCTGATGGTAAGCACAGTACAATCGAAAAACAATGGCGAACACCGAGAGACATACTATCCATCGCCGGTCGCCGCTGTCATGCCGGCCTGCGTGAGTATCTCTTCACGTTGCGCTTGAAGGACCCCATGTCATACGAAGGAGGAAACACACTGGCTGGGAGATTGTTCCATAGGTTCACGGTACGGCAAAGATAACTTTGCGAACTTTTTAGTTCGTACCCAGATAGGATTTAGGTACCGTAAAACTGTGGCTCCGAAGACGGCTCTGCGCGCGTGGTGCGGTTATGAAAAGGAGAGGATGGGATCAAATTCAATAACTCTTCAGAACACTTGCCATGATACAGACGGTAGAACACGCTCAGTGAGGCAATGTCTCTGCGCAACTGAAACGGCTCTATGAACTCTGTAATGTTTGCGTCATTAACAATGCGGACAGCCTGATGTTATTTATATATATTATCAATATTTTTGAACCATCTCATCATATATCATTTCTAACTTGTAGCATGCCTTAACGTACTGTTGTTTTCCTTCTTTGTTTATCGTCGCTATCCAAGTGTCGAGCAGGTCCGACACGTTTTACGCCTCTCTTCGACCTTAGGATTTTCCCTAAGCTCGTAATATCAATTTATTACGCCCTTAAAAGGGATTTATACTTTCTGTGGTATTCGTTTACACAAGCTGTCTGCACCACGCGTAGATTGGGTACATTATAGGCCCAAATATTGTAACAGTACAATTATTTTTTAATAAGTGATTTTTTTCAATATCGGTCAAATAATTTACCATTGGATCTATTATTGGGAATATAAATAAAATATCTTTTTTTATAATATACATTTATATAATTGAAGTTAATAAGTGGGTGGGTACAAAACGATAAGAAAGAAATAAAGCGGGTCTTATGACGTCTGCTGAAATTGAAAATTTATAAGTACATACGCATGAATTTCATACACATTTATCAATATTTATGTGTAATAAATAGTAGAAATATTTCAATACGCACGATATATTATACATTTTAATGGTTTCACTGTCTGTATAATAAAAATATATAACATGACATTATAACTATATATTAAATTATATTATTATATATTTATTTATTATTATATATTATAAATTATATTAAATTAAAATGATGATAAAGTATTTGGTATTATGGGCTAATGTGTCTTCCTAAAAACTGTGGAAGTAAAGAACGGAAAATTAAATTAAAATCCGAATGTGAGGAGATATATTAACAGAACATACAATAGATTAACAGAACATATACACCATAAAATAAACTGGAGTTGAAAAAGAAATTCAAAATGAAAACGTGGCGCCATCTATTAGATATCTATAATAGTCAGTCCTACAGTTTTCTGTCAACAAACTTATTTAAAGCGCCATCTGTTCGAGACAGAAGAAACATACGATTAATAACAATAATCAACATTGACAATCATTTCATTTGTAATAACAAATATTGAAGTCGTTAATCAAAATATTAATTAACCTATCTCTCAAGTTGGATATTATACATAATTTATACATAAATGCCAACGTTTATGAATATTGTTTGAGTAGTTTCGGAGTTCATCTTCGACAAATATTATAACGCTCGCTTTTTATATATTTAAGATAATATATAATAATAACAACATCATTATTTGAACGAAGCACTGCTTAACACAGTGTAAACGTAATTGTTGACGATTGAACCCATGTATACATAATTCAACGCGTCACGTTTCAGAGGCTGCAGGTGACATCCAATAATCTTGCGAGGAGACAGATATTTGTACGTAGCTGGATCGCTACTACAAAAATATTTATTTAACTTTTTCCGCTTAAAAGATAAATGGGCAATGGAATTAGTTCCAAGCAAATAGTACTAACTAAATATATGGTACACGTTAACGTGCTAACGTGTAGAAATGTCGAGAATTTTTCAACTCATAACTTCATCTGACGCCTTTACATTAATAATTTTATAAATAATCTTGTTATATTTAAAAAATATCATTACTAATTTTCCTTGTTTAGCAATGTACAATTGTATATACACGGTTAACTCTATTTATGTCAGTTCCAGAGACCTGAGTGTATCCGATGTCTCACTTACAAAGGTTTTGAATTACTTCTACTGAAATAAATGTTTGCAGACATTTTTCATCTGAATTATATCTCAAAGGAATCCAGCACGTTTATATTTAATTTTCATTCGTTTACGACGTATATAAAATATTGTCTCGCATAAATTAAGCAAATATTTTCGTAACAGATCGTGATAAGTAAGAAGTATCCTGACAATTTGGCCTCTGACTATTATATAGACTTCAGTGAACTGGGTCGTATGTGTGATCTGAATTTAATGTGAAAACATTAAACATTATATGAATCTTGGTGTAGAAGATTTTATTGCTGAGGCCTACGCGGCAACGAGGCATTCTAAAAAGTTTTCAATGGTACTAAATTCTAGAAGTTTTCAATGGTACTAAATTCTAAAAAGTTTTCAGTGGTACTAAATCGATGTCATATAAATAAAGTTGGTTTTCAATTAACAAACATTTGCAATTTATAATAGTATTAATCCGTATTATGCAATTCCTCCTGTAGTCCGGAGGAGCTGTTAAGACCTTACTAGGTCAATAGCATAGTCAGTTAGAAAAAAAAAAATCCTCCTTCGGCCCTAGTTAGATATTCAATTTATACTTATGGTCTATGTAGGCACTAATCTATTTATACATATAATACGAATGTAAATCTAACGTGTCTGTACATTTTCGATTTTCGCGATTTTCAGGTGTCTAGGAATAAGTAATAGAATACATTTCAATCATTTTTGTCTGTCTATCTGTGTTTCTGTGTGTGTGAACACGCATCATTGCTATAGTACTGGGTTCACAATAAAACATATATAAGAAAATTATAAAGCTCCTCGGGAGTAACTTAGTCTTTGTTTCAATAAAATCGGTCTACTCTATCAAAAGTTATTGTACTTTTAATGGGGTTGCGACTTAAGTATGAGAGAAAAGTGGATAAGCAAATGGACTAAATACGGTCAGATGACTTTATTAGTAATCGTTTTGTACATCAGGTTCCACGTGAGCGAAGTCGCGGGTACAGCTAGTAAGATAATATACTGGAAATATCACAATTAATTCTAACGAGTGACTGAAGCGATTGATCTAACTCTTTAATATGTTTTAGGGGCTACTAATAACTTCTAGAAAAAAATGAAGAGTTAAATAGCTTTATAAGAACACTGAAAATATTTTTTATTCGTTTATATTTTCAACCATATCGTAGTTTTGCTACAATTATGATAAAAAAAAATTGCAAATCTTATATATTTTTCTACTACATTATGAGTATTCAAAATTTATAAAATGGATACACAATATTATAAAAAAATAAAAACCACTTTTTTACGCATTATACCAATTTGATCATGTACGTATATAAGTTACTTTTATTTTTTATTTTAACGCTTTATGTATTTTATATCTATGTAGACTATTGCGTATTTAAAATAACGGCAATCTTTTTTCTATCAAATTTAAAAATGATGTCATGTGGAAAAGAAGGAAAAATCATTTATCGTCCATAAAAATCTATTTTCATATCATTTTCTCTGAAATTAGAACTAGGTACTTTAGTATTAAACGCACCGCTCTCACCGTCCGCTTCTGCTCGGGTTATCTTTTTTCGAAAGTCCAACCGAACCTAATCAAATCGAGATAAAAGAGCAAGCAGTCGCAAGAAAAAACTAACCTAATCGATTTATTTTTCTCAATTTTCTCGTCTTGGTTTGGTTAGGATAGGTAAGACTTGCGAAATAAGCGGCGCTCGGACGCCTCCTCCCCAACACGGGGGGGCCGGGTGCCGTCTGCCGCCGCCTCTATATGGGGGTCATCAGGTCCATGGCCGCCTACGGGGCACCGTTGTGGGTCGACGCCCTTAGCGCCACCAACATCCGCGCGCTGCGAGCCGCGCAGCGTACCGTAGCGTTGAGGGCGATACGAGGATACCGCACGGTGTCCTCAGCGGCGGCCATGGTGCTGGCCGGCTCCCTTCCCTGGGAGCTGGAGGCGGAGGTGCTTACCGCCGTATATCAATATACGGCGGTTAAGAAACGGTCGGGGGAGCCTCCAGCTCCCAGAGAAATAGAGGAGATAAGAAGAGCGATGAGGGAGGAAGTTGAAGAAAGGTGGAGGCGGGACCTGGCGGACGCGCGGTACGGTCGATACACGATCGACGCCGTCCGCCCGGTCCTGCCGGATTGGTGTAATAGAGGATGGGGCTCCCTGACGTTCCGTCTGGTGCAGGTGCTGACCGGGCACGGTTGCTTCGGTTGGTACCTGCACCGGATAGCACGCAGGGAGCCGACTGCCGTATGATGCGTGGGAGGAGCAGCGTCGCACGTTGGCTGCGGCGGTGGGACAAGATCTCTCGCTGCCGAGCGTAGTTGCGGCCATGCTCGGTATGCGAGGATGTGAGGAATGTTGTGGCCTCCTTCTGCGAGGAGGTCGTCTCGCAGAAGGCGGCGGCGGAGAGGGTCCGTGAACATGACCCTCAAAGTGGCCGTCTCTGCCAACGGAGGACGGGCAGGAGGAGGCGTCAGTTTGACCGCCTCCTCCCTCTGTAATCGGACCAGGGCAGATGGGTCGGGGGGCCCATCTTCCCATTGCACAGGTCCGGTGGACGCAGGAGACAGCCGGTGTGTACACGGCTGTCTCCCAACTGGACGGGGCCCGGCGGCGGCGCTTTTACTGCTGGGCCAACCGCTGGGGCGGCACGATGAAGTCTATAGAGATCTCGTGCCGCCCCAACTATAGCGGAAGACGTACACCGTGGGGTTTTCGTCCGTGCGAGTCGGACATAACCCACTCTCTCCCCCGAGAGGGTGGTGTATCCATAAGGGATTTCAACACGATAAAAAAAAAAAAAACATGCGAAATAAAGGCGTTGCTGTTAATACGTAAGTACCATTTTGTATATAACAACTTGATGATTCATAAGCTAAAACAAAATAGTTTCACCTCGGTTTCGTTAGGTTAGGTTAGAAAAAAAAAGGCTTGCGTAAAATGATAACGTTAGCCGGCCGCGGCAGCGGTCAGCGAGCGAGGTGCATTTAATACGAATGTACCTAAAACTATTACTTACTAAATAAACTTCTCTTGAACGTGGTAAATATCTGTTCTTGTAGAGACCGTGGATTGTTTTACCTGTAAAAATAAATATCACCGGCATTAGTTTTTGTGTAACAGATGGATATAACAAGAGACAAGGTATAAACCGAACAAATCATAAAGCAACGTCATAAATGTTACAGTGTTATGAGATTTCTCTCTTCATTGGTCAGCAATGTCACAGCGTATAAATGTAACGAGCTCTTAGACTCTATCGAATGGGCTTGTCTTCTTACAATTTTCTTTATGGACACGTGTATCTTATTATTTACGTCGCCAGAGATCAGTTTATTTTGAAGGTATAATAAAGTAAGAAATAAATGTCAACACATTCTTGTCGCTTCTTCGTGAAAATTGATGTTACAAACTGTTATAAAATTAACGTATAATCATTAAAATAAGCTACGTTACCTAACGAAACTGTCAAAAATTGTCGTTAAGTAAACAGATAAAGTATCAAAGAATAATTACAAAGAAACCACTAAGTAATTAAAACTGCCGATACAAAAAATAAAACGAACAATTAAAAAATATCTTGTAAGTTAAATAATAGGACTGTTAAAATAGAAATAAGATTGAAGGGTTAAAAAATGGAGACCAAAGAAGAGGTACCTCGCATTTTCAAGCTGTGGTTGTGAATCAAGTAGAATAGTGAAAGAAAGAACCAGTGAAGAGTTTCGAGGAAATTCTACGCCGTTGAGGAGATTGTTCTTATAGGTGGTAGAGCCACGCTGAAGCTATTACTGGTTTCAGCATGAATGGGTCGGCTCGCCGGGGGTTTCTCACAGAAAACCGACGTGAAGTAATAGTGCTTGCATTGTTGCGTTCCCCTTTCCCCAACACAGGCTGGCAACGCACTTGCAACTCCCCTGGTATTGTTAGTGTATATAGACGGTGGTGATCTCTTAACATCAGGTGAACTATCTGTCCGTTTGCCTCCTAAGCCATAAAAAAAGTTAAGTAATCGATTAATATGAAAGCTTAAGTTAATGGTAGTATTTATGTTATTATAAAAAATGTATTTTCTTATCATTTGGTAATAAACTAATTGGTAAATAAGTAAATAATATACTAACAAATATGACCCATGAAATAGCTTGATGCATAAAAGTTGTGCGAAGATAATTTTATAAAACAAAGAATCATAATAAAAAGTAAATTGTTGTCATTTAACCTACATTTGGACTCGAAAATAACAGACTGAATCATTTGCATAATCCTAACATTTCATTACGCTATCATGGGACAGGGCTGTTTGGTTGAAAACCCTAGCTAGTTATACGGATATCCGCATGATGACTTAAACATGTTTCATGAAATACCACTGAGTGTTACCAGTTTACATACTGTAATTGCTATGTAAGTAAGTACTGTCTGTAGTTTTTTTTTTCGAACTGAATACGCTATTGACCAAGCAAGGTCTTAACAGCTTCACCGGACTACCAGTACTGTCTGTAGTTTCCATACTTTAAAAGCCCTATGATCGACCTTCGCTCGTACCTCCTATAATTTAATTTTATTAAGCGCATTACAGTGAGGGTATACGTTTGGCATTTATATATCATAAGAACATCAAAATCAAATTATCTTTTATTCAATGTAAGCCCTGAGAAGGCGCTTATGAATGTCAAAGCTACCACTGGTTCGAAAAACAACTCAGTCATCGAGAAGAACCGGCAAGAAACGCGATCTGGTATATCTCTTTATGTTATATATTTTTACAAAACGTTACATTTGTTATTAATGGATGCAATGAGAGGTGCGTCATTTCCAGAAGTCACAATCATTCAAATATTGATCCAACCTATAGCCTTTACATATTTAAACCCGCTTGACATGGCTCTTGAACTCACTATCCGGCAAATAGGTAATGTTTTGGGACTTTGTTATATAACCTAACACTATTACCTAAAAAACTGTTATTGAACTTAGTGAGCCTGAATCATGGAATGACCAATTCGTTGCTGTTTCTAGTATTTAAATTATGTTGGTCTTTTACTAGATCCAGCATATCTAAGTTTTTGCGGACATACATTAAATTATCAAGAATATATTGGGAGGGCAGAGTTAAGATACCGAATTCCTGAATCTTAGTCTTTAATGATTCGCGAGGCCCCATATTATAAATTGCTCGAACTGCCCGTTTTTGTAATAGGAATATGGTGTCCACCTCAGCTGCTGTCCCCTACAAGAAAATACTATAAGACATGAAGCTATGGAAATAAACGAAGTCACATGTTGCATGTATCCTCCAGATGAAAATATTGTTAGCGACACAACAATCAATGTAGAAATCATGCGTAACAGGGCGATGAAAATAATTTCCACCATTTTATTTACCAATTTTTGTCGTTGTTTAAGAGGTATTTTGCTTTTTTTGCCAATTTTTTTTTATTAACCACCTAACGCTCCATACATATCTTTTTTCTAAGAAAATATTAATTATAACAGCTATATTATTGAAATTGTATAATTATTAATAAGTAACACGGAAATAATTAGAGAATATCCATGATTAAGAATAGAACTATATGCGTGTCTTTTTTATTTTTTAAAATAATTTGTGTAGTAGGTATATTATTAATACACGAAGGCATATTACATTTAAAAAAAAAAGTAGTGCGTGGAGTCCCTCCGCGCGGAAGAAGTGAAACTTCGTAACGTGGAAATGAAAATAGGAAGGGGTAGAAATTGAGTTTTAGTGAAATCATATTGTTTCGTTAAGACGACCTTATTTAACATTGCTTATAATTCACAATTGATAGCATCTTTTAATTATCATTTTCGAGTGGAGAAATATCCAAATCTATAACATTTACAATTGGATTATAATAACTAAAGTAAGATACGAAATGTTTGAGTTCTATTTTTTCAATATTTCTTGCAAAAACTGCATCAAGGAATATTGGACGCTACTCGTTGCTAACGCTCGCGCTGGCCTGTAACAGGTATACTACGCGCATGCGTTCGAGTGCCACGCATTCACTCTCGTTATGTCTCTTTCTATTCCCCATTAGCGTTATACGTTTAACGCAACCTTGTTGGAAGTCGCATTAGTAGTTTCACTTCAAAACCTATTTGCTGTTGACAATTATTTTGTGTGTGTGATAATTCATGTGTGTACTAATGTACATTACAATAAAATTACTCACAGCTCTCCTAGAAACGGTTGGCATAATTGTAAGAAAAATCACTCCGTGGGTGAAGCAAAGAAATATATATTATATTTAAATCCTATTACATTCTGTGAATGAAGTAAATGAATGCTAACCGTTAAAGTACTCCGTGCACTATTGTGGCGAAAACTCCAAAAATGTCTTTATTTAGCGAACCAAATTTCCTAAGCCCGTGTATATCTCCGGCGAATACATTGAAAATCTCATCTCAATAGTCGTATACAAACACGAGGGTTACGGGTTAAGGGACGTCGTTCTAGATGAATATTTTCGTAACAAAAAACATTGACGACCCTCTGTATTGTTTGTCTAAAAACGGACATCCCGGCGGAAAAACTCCACATGGCGCCTTTGTCCGTTCCTCTATTCCTTTTGTGTCGCTAAAACAATTTCGCAGCATTATCTTTAATATTTATACAGTTATGTTAAACTTTGACTACTGTTTTTAGTTAATTTTTATTTACAAGTTTGATATAAGGCCGTTATTAGGAACTTAATGTAGACTAGTGTATACTTGCTGCTTCGCTCGCGTTACTGTAAATTTGAGTTATCTCTCGAGAACTGAACAGAACTGATAAAGTATATACAAAAATGTATTATGATCGGTTAAATTATTTAGGATATAACATACCCGTCATGCCTAGACTGGAATTATCAAGGACCGGTTATGTGTAAAACATATGAGCAAATATTATTCACACTTAATATTACAAATATACAATTTGCTCTATCTACCAGTTTGCTACATTATATTATCTATACAGATAATCTACCAGTTTGCTACATTATATTATCTATACAGATAATCTATCAGTTTGCTACATTATATTATCTATACAGATAATCTACCAGTTTGCTACATTATATTATCTATACAGATAATAAGAATGTAAGTCTAACGTGTTTATTTTTCGATTTTCGAGAAAAAAATTATTGCAGTTGTCTAAGAATAAGTAATAGAATTTCAATCATTTTTAGAAATGTCTGTCTATCTGTGGGTTTGTATGAACACGCATCACTGCTAAAGTACTGGGTTCATAATAAACACACACATTTCATAAAGCATATCTTTGGGAGTAACTTAGTCTTCGTTTCATTAAAATCGGTTCACTCTATCAAAAGTTATTGTAATTTGAATGATGGTTCGAGGTAAGTACGAGAGAACAGTAGTAATCTATACTAATATTATAAAACTTATTTGTTTGGTTGAACGCGTGAACCCCAGGAACTATTGGTCCAATTTGAAAAATTCTTTCAGTGTTAGATAAATCATTTATCGAGGAAGGCTGTAGACTACATATTATCACGCTAATACCTATATTAGCGGGGCGCCAATGAAGAAGGTTTCAAAATCGAGTTTTTTTTCGTTAGTCCAAGTAACTATTGCACGCGGACGAAGCTACGCGTAGAAGCTAGTAACGAATACATCGGAACAATCTAACTCAAAATACTGAACCTCTGTGGCTGCGTAAAGTCGTTGCCTTGTTGAAAGAATTTTAGTGTACACATTGTAGTGGATTTTTTATTAAAAGCATTTTACCCCAATTCCATCATCTCCTTTCTACAAGAGAACTATACGCGCTTGGCTCCAAAGTCACAGTTTACCGATAGTTTCTATCTCACGAGATTCGAAGAAATTCGATATGTCATATCTTTGCCGTAATTTCAAACTGTCGATTAGTTTGTTCCCCTTAGGTACAACATTAGGTAACTACAAACAACGCCAGTAGTCCGGTGAAGCTGATAAGACCTTGCTAGGTCAAAAGAGTAGTGAGTTCGAGAAAAAAAAAACAAACAAAGCGATGAGATCTGTGAACAGGCTAGCATTATAGTGGCGACTGGTTTTTGTTTTATATTTCTTAGTGATCTCCTTCTCTTTGGATTGCACTGTGCTTAATGCCAAGTACAATGTCTTCACTTTGTTAAGTTACAATAAAGAAAACATCATGTTGAAATTTGGTCACGAAGTATTCAGACACTTGGATATTTTAAAAATAAAATATATTATAAAAAACTTACACTCATATAAGCGGATGAGTAAGTAATTAATTAATAAAATTTCAAATCACTCGAAACCGATCAAACTGTAGGTGGTAGAGTCACGCTGAAGCTATTATTCTTTTCAGAATTAATGGGTTGGCTCGACCTTGGTGGTATCACACTCTGACAGAAAAACGACATGAAGTAACAGTACTTGCATTGTTGCGTTTTGTTCGGTCAGTGAGAGCGCGAATAACCCACGCACTTCCCACTCCGCTGGTATTGCTAGTGTTTTTGGACGGCGGTGATCACTTACCATCAGGTGACCCTCCTGTTCGTTTGCCCCCTATAATATAAAAAGAAAACAAACTTGCAAAAAGCAACTTGCAGGTGTCAGTATTTTTAGATACGTATTTTGATTACAAATCAAATTTGATTATGCAATAGAATATTCATTCATAATATTAGTTAGGGTTATGATAATTGTATAGATCTGTAATAACAAGAGTAATTTAATAGAAGGTTCTCAGTACCGTTGAATTTATTTACACAGATTGTTATAACTATAATGTAATCACACTTTAATATGAAAAATAGGGATAAAACTAACACTTATATGTTAAGATTACATGAATATAAGGTAATTTAAAAAGTACAAACAATCGTGGAACCTAAAAAAAAATTACGCAAAGTAATTTGCAAAAATATACTTCAATGAATAGCGAAAACCTTTTCAGGATATACGAGTATACAATGTATATTTTAATTATGTAAATCAACGTAATTTTAAAATAAATTAGGTTAGTGTTTGTAAAGATTTTTCATTGAGTTAGTAAAGAGGCCAGCTCGAAGGAGCCTGAAAATAATTCACGTTGAATCTTTACAAGTTTCGTTCTATTTATTTTCTTTTCAGAGATAAAAAGCGTACTTTTTTTCATCTCATCTTATCGAAGGGGATTACGTAATACGTTTATAAGGTTGGCATTTTAATTTATTTTCAATTTTGGAGAAATTTGTATAGATTTGGGAAAAATGCTTTCTCGTGCGAAACGTTTATAACATTTGTACTTAGTATTACTAGTTGATTTCTACTTTCTACGTTGGGCATTATTAAAGAAATCAATTTTTTGTAGAATATATAAATACATAAATATATTAAACAGATATTTCCATACACTGTGATATAACTAAACGATACTTAAAATAATTACATGTGCCTCAATTTCAATATTATTTACATGAATGTATTAAATGTAATGTAGTTCCGAGTGTATTCATGAAAGATATGTAAGGTTAGTTTATCTCCTTTAACTTATCATAAAGAGTTTAGATGTGTACAGTGCAATAATTTTGTGATATGCTACAATAAAGATTTGGCTCTTAAAAAAGAATTGAAATCTAAAAAAAAGTAATATACTTTTCTTCCCAACGCAAAAAATAAAAGACAAATTGATATAACCGGCACGTTCTGTAGTTCTTTTTTTTCTACAATGAAGCCGTTACGCAAGTTTCAGTTTGTTAAATGTTTAATAAAGGTCGAAAGCGCCGCTTGAGGTATTGTTAAAACTTGTTGTCTGGCAAAGAATTACTTTAAACTCCCTAAGCGGAAGGAGAAAATTCGAGACGCGGTAAATTCGCATAGTTAAAATGGAAAGGGATGTATAAGGGAAGATTATTTACATGGAAATGACAAAAATATTAAGAATATAATTTTATTTGTTACTTTAGAGTTATTAACTTTTATTGAGCGGTGAAAATATTAAAACGAAATGTAGCTTGTCTATTATTCGAGATAATTTATTTTAACCAAAAAAATATAAAAAATGGATAATACTTTACGGTAATTACTTTATTGTTTCTAATTAAAAACAGCCATATATATATTAGGTCCTTACATATGAAATTAACCTTTTATATGGATAAAGTAAAACATAAAAGTAGGAAATTATGGATATACTAGCTGAGGAGTTCCGATCTGGACGCGGTAGCGTACGCACGTGCGCTCCGTGTTTTTTTCGTAACTTACACCGACCCACGTGTTTGAGTGAGATTTTTTATTTTCGCTTACGCACCTACCTGCTATTTCCTTTGTTGTTTTTTTTCTGTGTTTTCGTGTGCTGTTCACAGGTCCGAAGCGAAGCAGAGCAAGCGGAGTAAGTTTTTATAATTTATTTTGCTTCTTTTGCTTTTTTCTAACTGTTATTTTCTGTGTTCTAGAACAAGGTGTCAATCGTTCGTTCGAGTGTCAATCCACGTCAATCGTATAGGCGGCCGCAAGGCCGGGCTTTGTTACTTTTCGGAGTGACAAAGAGTGCACTTTTCGGTGCGCCTGTAAACCGCACTTTTCAGTGCCTGAAATCGTACTTATCAGTACGCGTCGAGTCTCCGTAAGGCGTTCAAGAAAGAAGAGTTAGGGCTTCCCCCTAGGCTTCGTAGGTTCATCTGTGAGGCATTGCACTTCGCCCACAGCTCTTTTGGTCCGGACTCGGGATAGTCCCGTAAAAACCGTTAAGGCGTGCCCCCCTGCCCCTCAGGCGGGGAGGTTGTTCCGCGTCCCCCTCAATCCGCCGGTATGGATCGCAAAGATTATTTAGATAGGTTCTGCGCCGCTCTTATAGCGAACGGATGCGACGAAACGTCGCTTAGTTCGGTTAGTAAAACTGGTCACTCCACGTTTCAGGCTCACTAAGAACAGGAACAGTTTTTTAGGTAATAGTGTTAGATTTTATAACAAAGTCCCAAAACACATTACCGATTTCACAGATAATAAGTTCAAGTGTTATGTCAAGCGGGTCTTAATACATAACGCCTATTACATGGTGGATCAATATGTGGATCAAGTGACGGCTCTCTCTGTGCATCCACCAAAAACGAATGTAACTTTATATGAGATAATCTGGATTTAGTAAAACTGGTCACTCCACGTTTCAGGCTCACTAAGAACAGGAACAGTTTTTTAGGTAATAGTGTTAGATTTTATAACAAAGTCCCAAAACACATTACCGATTTCACAGATAATAAGTTCAAGTGTTATGTCAAGCGGGTCTTAATACATAACGCCTATTACATGGTGGATCAATATGTGGATCAAGTGACGGCTCTCTCTGTGCATCCACCAAAAACGAATGTAACTTTATATGAGATAATCTGGATTTAGTAAAACTGGTCACTCCACGTTTCAGGCTCACTAAGAACAGGAACAGTTTTTTAGGTAATAGTGTTAGATTTTATAACAAAGTCCCAAAACACATTACCGATTTCACAGATAATAAGTTCAAGTGTTATGTCAAGCGGGTCTTAATACATAACGCCTATTACATGGTGGATCAATATGTGGATCAAGTGACGGCTCTCTCTGTGCATCCACCAAAAACGAATGTAACTTTATATGAATTTGTGTTTTAATAATCAAAAACTATGTTATGTATTATGAAAAGATAAACCAGATCGAGTTTCTTGCCGGGTCTGCTTGATGGATGGGTTGTTTTCCGGACCGGTGGTAGTTTTGATGTACATAAGTGCCATTTTTTTAACATATCAGCCTGTAAGAATCCTACCACTGGGTTAAGGGCCCCATCCAAAGGGAGATATGGCCATAATCACCACGCCAGCTGACGATATAACGTATTGGTAATATCAAATTCCGAAAAATACTAAACTTTATTTTTTCCAACATACAATATACGGTCCTATCACACATGCTGCCTGCTGGAATACAGCAGCGTGTGCACTTTTGTTTTGCTGAAGAAATAGGTATGCTAGTGATGATTTCACAGTAGAACGCAACGTGCCGACCACTCTCTCTAAAGTCTGTATTTTACCACCTTCGAGTATAAAATATACCGGTAAGCACTGACAGGTGCTTTTAAAAGCCAATATTCCTCTAGACTTCGGAATTCTTTCCGGCATGCGAGTGTTGGTAAGTTTTCTTCTGAATATGTTGTACTTATGGGATCACCTATGATTCTTAGCTATAGTTGGATCCGGTAGCTGGGGCTGTTGACAACATCTAGAATTTTAATTTTATGAACAATTTTTTTTGATATTATTTGATTTTTTGAAATCCTGTAAGTACAATTAGTTCTAACGTTTTGTATTCATAAGGCATGAATGTATAGGCCTACAGGAGGTCAACGTCTATCTGCCGGGGCTATTAAAATTATATAAAACAAAAGAACAATTCATGTAGGTTGAAAGCATTTATCCCTATATCAGTGTATTGTTTATCAAAACGAAAATAAATGTAAGAGATATCTTTTGTATTTCAAGGTAAAATAAAACTGAATATAACGTTATTCCTTTTCGTCCTACATTGTTCATTAATCTTTGGGTCACGCAGCACGCTCACGGAAGTGTGCAAATGTGATCTGGGAACAAAAAAATAATGGTTCGCTTTCATTGCCATTACAGAACAAAAGAGGATCGATGATACTCCAGCTAAAAGGCTTCCGTATCAAATGTGCAGGATATTTGTTGCGACGCGTTATATATTACGCAACTATAAAAATTATATTTCACATAGACTACTCGTGGCTGTCGAAATGAACAGGAAATTGGTACGCTACGACGTTGAAAACAGGAAAATGCGACAAGTAAATATAAAACAAAAGTATCATCCTTACGTACGTGCTGAAATTTTTGATGGCTCTAAATATAGATTATTATATTATAATAGCGGGCCCGGCGGACGTTGTCCTGCCTTGATAATAAAAAAATCCTAAAAATCAAACGCAGCGCCACCTACCGGGTCCAATTGTGTCAAATTCAAAACCATTCTCGGATCCACTGGAACACGCACACAATATTTCATCAAAATCGGTTCAGCCGTTTAGTAGGAATTCAGTGACATACACGCGTACAGAAGAAATTTATATATAAAAAGATGCATAACATTAAAAGAGATTAGTCCGGTGAAGCTGTAAAGACCTTGCCAGGTCAATAGCATAGTCAGTTCGAAAAAAAAAAACATTAAAAGAGACAAGCACTTATATCTATATGATTGAATGTGCGAGAGAATGAGATAGATTATATTATAGTCCATGGACATTTTTTATTGTGCTTATTTTATATCCATGTTCCTTATAGTGAAATCGTTATTCAATGTGAAATTCATGACCCCATTACGATATTACGAATAAATATATTTCCATTACTAAAATCGAGAATCCGATATCAACGGATTGATTGATCGACAACCTTTATACACTCTTATATAATATTCTATCACGGTATTATTGTCTTTTATAATTTTCAAATTTCTATCAAATCATATTGGATATAGACTTAATTTAGTATTAAGAATAAACAAGAAAAAAAAAACAATTCTTAGGTGGCAGTTCAAATTGCCTTTAGAGATTTGATTGATTTTGGCAACCACAATATTTTCAGCAACGGAATCAATGAACTGCTTATAAAATGGCGAAAGTGCATAAATAGTATAATCTTGCATACTTCGATTGATTATATCTTTATATATACATTTCTTCTGTGCGTGTGTATGTCACTGAACTCCTCCTAAACGGCTGGACCGATTTCAATAAAACTTTGTGTGCGTGTTCCAGTGGATCCAAGAATGGTTTAGATACACAATTGGGCCCGGTAGGTGGCGTTGCGGTTGACTTTTAGGATTTTTTTTATTATCAAGCAGGGCAACCTCCGCCAGGTCAGCTAGTATATATATTTTTATTTTTTTTTTCTCGAACTGACTACGCTATTGACCTAGCAAGGTCTTAACAGCTTCACCGGACTACTAAGGCGAGCGCTTAAGGCACTCAGCCGATTTTGTTTGGGCAACCAGCTCAAGGGTGCACGGCACACCTCGGCTTGGCTGTTGCCTGTTCATGCAATTCGCGACCTATCAAAGCTAACCTAAGTTAAAGCTAAACTATTCATACCACAGAAGAAATGTATATATAAAGATATAATCAATCGAAGTATGCAAGATTATACTATTTATGCACTTTCGCCATTTTATAAGCAGTTCATTGATTCCGTTGCTGAAAATATTGTGGTTGCCAAAATCAATCAAATCTCTAAAGGCAATTTGAACTGCCACCTAAGAATTGTTTTTTTTTTCTTGTTTATTCTTAATACTAAATTAAGTCTATATCCAATATGATTTGATAGAAATTTGAAAATTATAAAAGACAATAATACCGTGATAGAATATTATATAAGAGTGTATAAAGGTTGTCGATCAATCAATCCGTTGATATCGGATTCTCGATTTTAGTAATGGAAATATATTTATTCGTAATATCGTAATGGGGTCATGAATTTCACATTGAATAACGATTTCACTATAAGGAACATGGATATAAAATAAGCACAATAAAAAATGTCCATGGACTATAATATAATCTATCTCATTCTCTCGCACATTCAATCATATAGATATAAGTGCTTGTCTCTTTTAATGTTTTTTTTTTTCGAACTGACTATGCTATTGACCTGGCAAGGTCTTTACAGCTTCACCGGACTAATCTCTTTTAATGTTATGCATCTTTTTATATATAAATTTCTTCTGTACGCGTGTATGTCACTGAATTCCTACTAAACGGCTGAACCGATTTTGATGAAATATTGTGTGCGTGTTCCAGTGGATCCGAGAATGGTTTTGAATTTGACACAATTGGACCCGGTAGGTGGCGCTGCGTTTGATTTTTAGGATTTTTTTATTATCAAGGCAGGACAACGTCCGCCGGGCCCGCTATTATAATATAATAATCTATATTTAGAGCCATCAAAAATTTCAGCACGTACGTAAGGATGATACTTTTGTTTTATATTTACTTGTCGCATTTTCCTGTTTTCAACGTCGTAGCGTACCAATTTCCTGTTCATTTCGACAGCCACGAGTAGTCTATGTGAAATATAATTTTTATAGTTGCGTAATATATAACGCGTCGCAACAAATATCCTGCACATTTGATACGGAAGCCTTTTAGCTGGAGTATCATCGATCCTCTTTTGTTCTGTAATGGCAATGAAAGCGAACCATTATTTTTTTGTTCCCAGATCACATTTGCACACTTCCGTGAGCGTGCTGCGTGACCCAAAGATTAATGAACAATGTAGGACGAAAAGGAATAACGTTATATTCAGTTTTATTTTACCTTGAAATACAAAAGATATCTCTTACATTTATTTTCGTTTTGATAAACAATACACTGATATAGGGATAAATGCTTTCAACCTACATGAATTGTTCTTTTGTTTTATATAATTTTAATAGCCCCGGCAGATAGACGTTGACCTCCTGTAGGCCTATACATTCATGCCTTATGAATACAAAACGTTAGAACTAATTGTACTTACAGGATTTCAAAAAATCAAATAATATCAAAAAAAATTGTTCATAAAATTAAAATTCTAGATGTTGTCAACAGCCCCAGCTACCGGATCCAACTATAGCTAAGAATCATAGGTGATCCCATAAGTACAACATATTCAGAAGAAAACTTACCAACACTCGCATGCCGGAAAGAATTCCGAAGTCTAGAGGAATATTGGCTTTTAAAAGCACCTGTCAGTGCTTACCGGTATATTTTATACTCGAAGGTGGTAAAATACAGACTTTAGAGAGAGTGGTCGGCACGTTGCGTTCTACTGTGAAATCATCACTAGCATACCTATTTCTTCAGCAAAACAAAAGTGCACACGCTGCTGTATTCCAGCAGGCAGCATGTGTGATAGGACCGTATATTGTATGTTGGAAAAAATAAAGTTTAGTATTTTTCGGAATTTGATATTACCAATACGTTATATCGTCAGCTGGCGTGGTGATTATGGCCATATCTCCCTTTGGATGGGGCCCTTAACCCAGTGGTAGGATTCTTACAGGCTGATATGTTAAAAAAATGGCACTTATGTACATCAAAACTACCACCGGTCCGGAAAACAACCCATCCATCAAGCAGACCCGGCAAGAAACTCGATCTGGTTTATCTTTTCATAATACATAACATAGTTTTTGATTATTAAAACACAAATTCATATAAAGTTACATTCGTTTTTGGTGGATGCACAGAGAGAGCCGTCACTTGATCCACATATTGATCCACCGTGTAATAGCCGTTATGTATAAAGACCCGCTTGACATAACACTTGAACTTATTATCTGTCAAATCGGTAATGCGTTTTGGGACTTTGTTATAAAATCTAACACTATTACCTAAAAAACTGTTCCTGTTCTTAGTGAGCCTGAAACGTGGAGTGACCAGTTTTACTAAATCCAGATTATCTCATATAAAGTTACATTCGTTTTTGGTGGATGCACAGAGAGAGCCGTCACTTGATCCACATATTGATCCACCATGTAATAGGCGTTATGTATTAAGACCCGCTTGACATAACACTTGAACTTATTATCTGTGAAATCGGTAATGTGTTTTGGGACTTTGTTATAAAATCTAACACTATTTATTACCTAAAAAGCTGTTCCTGTTTTTAGTGAGCCTGAAACGTGGAGTGACCAGTTTTACTAAATCCAGATTATCTAAGTTTTTGCGGACATACATCAAATTCTCAAGAATATAATATACAAAGTCGTAATTTAACACCAGATGGCATTATGATCAAACGAGTCTTTACGAGCACGTCGAAAGAATGTTACTAAAACTCTCTCAGGGATGGCGTTATTTGGAATATCTACGTTATTACAAAATAAAGTCTACTGTTTTCTAATTAGTATTTCATTGCCCACTTTGTAATCATATTTTCTTATTTTAAAATCAATTGAGACGTAGTTTTAATTTAAACAAAGTAAATTTGCACTAATACTGCGTAACCTTTCTAACTGACAGTCGTTGAGGTTACCTATTTAATGTAAATGTAGCCAACATGATTTCAGTTTAGGTTTTGATAATGCAAGTATTAAGTTAGAGGTGTGTTAACGAAGATTTTGGTGATTCCAATCACTGCTTTCATAATTATTATATTATTAGAAAGTTACAAGAATAAAATTTTTAAGCAAAAAGTTTTTGACCTGCCGGCAATTTGAAGTCGTTCCATTTAGGCTTCGATACCCTTTAACATTTTTTAAAACTCAGTTAGTTGGTTTCTTACGTTGGTTTTAACTTTTAAGATATTATTTTATACGCATATATCTGAATAATTATAAAAATAACTAAACATACATAAATATAACGAATAATAATATCTATGTAATTGTTTATTCAAATAATTCGGAGACAGCTTGTTTCGAAGCGATGGCTTCATCGAAACATTTGCATTATTTTAAACAGCGCGAGTTTGTTTCACGATCGAAAATGTAAATTGTAAAATTTATATTTTATGCTCTACATAACAAATAAATATTTCCTTGTCGTTGGATGTTAATATATTGCTAATTAACGAGTCTGTTAATCCTAAAGTTTTAATTAATAAACTTCCATTCCTATTATGTTTATAATAAATTGCCGTACGGTGTTACGATAATCCCATATGAAATTTGAGAAGTATATTCGTATTATATTTGTTATGTTTATGATATTTTTGAAAAGTTAATTATCTACGTAATTCAATTCTTATGGGATAAATTCTTGCTTTGCTTGTTTAACTCCAGTATCAAAGAGATGATTTAACGGACTTTGAAATAACCACGACTCTCTTACTTGCACCTATATCAGGACTAACAAATCTTGGTGACTTAATATTATGCTCATGCAACACGTCAAAGGAGTGAAGTACTGAATCGTATCAAATTGCGATCACCCCTTTATATTGTCAATTCCAAAAGATCTCTTTGCGAAAACAACTAGTAAGGATTAAAAAAAAAGTATCAAAGAGAAATAAGACTGTAGCTATGTAGATATAAGAGGTTGAGTTAGTTTGGGTCTAATGTAAATTGTATAACTACTTACTATATATTTTTTTTAAATTGTTGTTTATCATAGGAGGCAAACGAAAGTGATCACCACTGTCCATAACCACTTGCGAGACCAGGAAAGTCGCAAGTGCGTTGCCAGCCTATGTTTGAGGGAGGGTAGGTGGTGATATCCTATCCGGTATAATATATTATTAGTCTACAAGTGACCCACTGCAGAGCCGTAGGCCTCATCACAGAGGAAGTTATGAGTATAATCATCATGCTAGTTCAAACTGGCGAATTCTAACTCTGAGAAATCCACTGTTCCATATTTTCCCATATACGGTGGTGCTACAAGAACAATTTTCAGGTTCAGGTTTCCTCACGATGTTTTCCTTCACCGTCAGTCGATACATAGTGTTACTACATTAAATGAGTGTTAAGAACTTCGAAAGAATCTAAATCAAAAACACTTTATCTAATTTAGGCCCTAAGAAGGCACTTATGAACGTCAAAGCTACCACCGGTTCGGAAAACAACCCAGTCATCGAGAAGAACCGGCAAGAAACTCGATCTGGTTTATCTTTTTAACAAATATATATAATATTTAGAATATATTAGGTAAATGTCACAAACGTTTTTAATGGATACACAGAGATGAGTTAATTCCAGACATAACCATCGTTCACATATTGATCCACTCAATAATAGCCTTTTGACACCAAAACCCGCTTGACATGCCATCATGCAATCATTGTTACACGCCGGAGTTCATGAGCACCAGTCAAATTACTCAACACCACAACTAGTACAATGTGTATTCAAAACTATTTGACGTATAATGAGTATGAATTCCAAAAATAACAGTTTTAGTTATAGCTATGTTAATATTATGAGTCTAATGAGTTTGTTTGTTTTTGTCTTGTTTGTTTGAATGCGTGAATTTCTCTTCAGATCACTAGTCAGATTCGAAAAAAATAATATTACATAGTCTATTTATGTTCAAAGGTTATAGAATATCTAAAACCGTGCTACAACTCTTAGGAGCACAACAATTACCATACGAAATTTGGGTCAGAAAATATGTTATGCGAGAATCCGGCGTTCCGGAAGTTTTGTATGTATAATGTTTGGGAAAGATCGAAGTGTTATAATGAAGTCGTAAAAATATTTTACGGGCCTTTACAATGCTGGATAGACTATATGAGATACAAGATAAAAGACCTATAGAAAAATCCATGTTAATTTCCTATGGATAATTGTCAGTAAATATTTGAATTTTATTATTCGTTGTCAGATGCTATTATCGTCCATACAATAAACTTAAAGTCAACAACTTAACTAAGAGAATTGGGCAGATCACCCATCCTTAGAACTTGTATCATTAAACCTTCAATTTACTGATTATCAAATAGTGATTAAACATTAATTCCATCACGTACTAAATACATTTAAGTTTGATCATAAACTGGGTTTAGGGTACTTGGTGCAGTATGATTGAAAATCTTACTGCTATTGCCCCACCTATGTAGGGTCGGCACAACATGTGTTCATGTTGTAAACAGAGTTTTCGCTTACTGTTTTACAACTAATCGCTGCCTGGTGTCAACCCTACTTAGAGTCTTCTTGTTTTTGATTAGCTGATGATAGCTTATCAGTTTCTATAGTATAGTATACAGTGTGACTGGTTAGTCGCCAGCAATATTTTTACAGGATAATCATTAGTCTATTCTCGTCCTAAATCAATTTAAAAAAATAGGTGCTTAATATTTTACCTAATTATCTACAGAAAAACAAAACTGATATACACTCAGCATCAGGTGGTTTACGCATAAACGAATTGGTATACAAGGGAAGCAATTAATCACATCGTGCTGCGCAGTCCCGCATATTGGCCTGCGCCCCGCTTCCTTTTGTGTGACCGTGCGGCGTTCAGACGATAAGTAGTTACCCATTAATGTTGTTCATTGAAATTAGATGTGATTTTTTATGTTTAAAAGTATAGTTCCCATACTTTTATAAGTTTTAAAACAAACTTTAACTAAGGTTCTCTTTGTTGTTTATTAGTATTTGTTTTGATATTATTATTTTATATGTTAAATGCGACGATGAACCACCAAATGATTGGAGGATGTTAAAGTTTAAACAGTAACCTGGTATATATAAGGGCCTTCACTACTCTAACTTTGGTAAATTAGGGCGTTATTTTTTTATTAAGTCAAGATAATGTGAAGAGGATCCAAAACGGTCACTTCAGAGTGATCTCCTCTATCGACCATCGTTATTGTAATACCAGCATACAAGCCTCTTTGGAGTTAAATATGCACAGACTATTCCTGAAACGTGATCATGCTTAAAGAGAACCACTATGACAGGCCTATTAATATAAATACGGTGGTAGCGACCGATTTGTGTACACATCCATACAGTATCGCAGATTTACCATGTGTAATTTGGTCGTGACTCCGATGGGGATAGATCTTTATCAACGCGCCTAAGTACTCAATATAAACATTATTTGAGAATATTTCAGTACAAGGTTAATTTTGCAATTAGTGGATAGTGTGGTCGGATACCGCGTCGATTGACGTAAGTTTGCTTTCTAGCGAATGATGTGAAGCCGTCGGCTAAGGAAAATATCGTCTTGAAACTATAGCATGGTGGTAGGGTTTATTGTAAACCCGCCTAGGTAGCTACCATCCTCAAGTTGAGAACCTGTCGCCAAGCACCAATGAGTGTGTTCCAACGGCTGCACTTGCGAGCCAGTCCCACTAGGTTTAGTGTAAATGTACGTCACACGATAAAACATTTACGGTGTTATTACAAAAAAGTTAAATACGTATTGAACCCTGGCTTTAAAAAGGTCTAATATTAAATGCGCCGCGGTCGCTGAATGTTCGCCATCTTGTTGTTTTGTCTCGCTTTGGTTACGTTAGGTTAGATTTGTGAAAAAGGATAACGCGAACTTGTCTCGGGCGAGCACGGTGTATTTATTAGGAAACTTTTTTAAACTAAGTATTTAATACGTATTTAACTTTTTTGTAATAACACGGTTAGAGTACCTATTTATAAAAAAAGATGATATAATGTGGTACCTAGTAACATCAATTTGTACATATAATAAGAATGTATATGTAAAGTTAACGTGCCTGTACTTTTTAGATTTTTGTGAAAAAATTGTTGCATTTTTTTTTATTGTAGCACGGCATGATTACTGCACTATGCCTGATGGTAAGCACAGTACAATCCAAAAACAATGGCGACCACCAAGTGAGTCCATCACCGGTCGCCGCTGTCATGCCGGCCTGCGAAAAGCTGAATATGCACAGGCTGATCCCGAAACGCGACCCGCAGAAGCGAATCACTGCGACGGGCTTTTTCGCCATATACATGGTGGTTGCGACCCAGTCAGGCTGTAAAACCCTACCACCCCGATTTCGCCATTGCCTCGTTCGTTATTCAGCAGCGTGCACAACGTGCAGGTGATGTTGGCTTGGGTATCTCAAGTCTTATGATGTTATTCGACAACCCCTTACTCCCAAAAAGTGCTTTATTGGGTTTATTTTTGCCGAGGTTTTCAAGTTTCAAGGGATTACCTCTTAAGGGATATACCTTACATCCTTTAGCCACAAAAGACAAAAAAACGCAAAATTATTAAAAATTCAGATTTGAAAGATTCGTACACCTCCTTACGCCCTTATACCTCCTTAAACCCTTGCACCTCCTACTACATTTCTATCACTTTTAGAAATGTCTGTCTGTCTGTTTCTTTGAACACGCATCACTGCTAAAGTACTACGTTTACGATAAAACTTTCTCAAGAAAACCATAAAGATCGTGTAATATTTACTCTTTATTTCATTAAAATCGGTTCCGTCTATCAAAAGTTATTGTAGTTTTGATGACGACATGACTTAAGCACGAGAGAAAAGTAGATAAGGAAATGGACTTAAAACATTCAGGTGACTTTATTAATCCCTATTTTTTTATATCCACGCGGGCGAAGTTGCTGGCGCTATTTGTTAATAAGATCTACGATCAATAAAACGATAGAATTCAAAGTAAAAGTAGAATAATGGAATACTTCCAAATAAATGAACAGCCATGAATGTTACAAATTGAAAATAAATAAAATATGTAATAAAACACCGAGCACTCGGTTCGCTTTGACAAAACTCAATAGGAATTTATCACGTCGCCGGCAAACGTGATAAAGTCGCAATTTAGTGACAAATTTATTTATATTCGGGCATGAAGCCAACTGTACCATTTTAAAGTAGATATTACGCTCAGTTGTTCAAGACCGTTGACAAATATTTCATAACAATTGTGAAAATAGACACGACCTTGGTTTTAAAAATAAAGATTCTTACGCCATTTGCAATGTCTTACGCCATTCGAGTGTTTTTGAAACTTAAAATATGAAGTGTTATTAGTAAGGTTATTAGTGGAGTGGGTGAAATTCGAATATAGTTCAATAATTAGGGTTTTGTCTTTTACCAAAAAGTGCCCGCGATTTCGTCCCGGTGGAACCTCATGAGCTAGTTGTCAAAATAAAATCGGCTGAGTGCCTTAAGCGCTCGCCTTAGTAGTCCGGTGACCTTGCTTGGTCAATAGCGTAGTCAGTTCGAAAAAAAAAATAAACAGTACTTTAGCAGTGATGAGTGTTCAAACAAACAGATATACATTTCTAAAAATGATTGAAATGTATGTTATTATTTCTTCTTTACTTATTAATTATTAGTATTCTTATATGGTGGTGGAGCCACACTGAAAATATTACTGGTTTCAGCATGAATGGGTCGGCTCGTCCGGGGTAGTAGGTACAACCCTCTCATAGAAAACCGACGTGACGTAACAGTGCTTGCATTGTTGCGTTTCGTTCGGTCAGTGAGAGCGCCGGAGGCCCACTTCCCCTCCCCTCTTCTCTCTCATCTCCCTCTCCCTCCCCTGACCCCTCCCCCAAAGGGTGGCAGCACACTTGCGACTCCTCTAGTGTTGTTAGTGTCCATGGACGGTGGTGATCACTTAACAACAGGTGACCCACATGTCCGTTTGCCATATATGACATTAAAAAAAAGAAACTTATTCCTACATGCAATATTTTTTCACAAAAATCTAAAAAGTACAGACTCATTACATTTACATACTTATTAGATGAGTTTTGATGAGTTATTATAGATGAGTAGACATAAGTATAATGAAATATGAGTAGTTTCAACTTGTCGATAGCAAAGAAAAAACAAGTGTATATAATTTTTCTAATCGTCAGCTAATAAACAGAAATAGAATGAAATCCAAAAACAATGACGACTTTCGAAAACTGTACTATCTTCCTGCAGTCGTTGCTGTAATGTTCAAAGACTTAAGGCTCTCGGCTGGTGGACGGCAAATCAACGCTGTATTATACAGAAACGCGACAAACCAGCAGTGAGTCACTGTGACGAACTATCACCATGTGTATTGTGGTAACGATCCAATTTGAGTCAGTACATCACCACTCCGTAATTTTCTCCATTTTTTTTTATTTCCAGAGTATCATTTATTATTATAAAACAAAGACTCTGCCACGCCTGTCTGTCTGTCTGTTTGCGATAAACTCAAAACTACTGAACGGATTATCATACAGTTTTCACCAGTAGATAAAGTGATTCATGGAGAAGGTTTTGGTATATAATTTGTCAATGTTTTTTTTTATTATCTGGGCGAGGTAACGTCCGCCGGTCCCGCTAGTTAAGTTTAAAAACAAAGCTATGAATATCGAAATGTGATTTGTAATTGTTTTACTGAATTATGTATAAAAAGGCATATATATTAAGTATCTATATTCATATGATACCAGCCGATACTCGCGACTTCTCCTGCGTTTTATATTATCTCATCAATATATTTTATGTACAGAGGAAAAAACTTAATCACCACACCGCTTGTCCCTGTTGTCTACGGCAAAAAACACACATCGCAGAACGGGAATGCTTATGTTAATAGTAGTTTGTTAAAACGTTAAAAATTAAGCTATAGTGATATTTTGTTTCAATAAAGACCAAGAAGTAAAACAAAAAATTATTGAAATCTGTTTGGTAGTTTTTGTTTTTAGTAGTAGTGATGCGCGACCATTGCAGACCTCGTATCATTTTATCTATACATAGAATAACAATGTAAATCTGTCGTGACTACTTTTACATTTTTGTAATAAAAAAACATTGCAGCTGTCTAGGAGAATAAGTAATAAAATATATTTCAACCAATTTTAGAAATGTCTGTATGTCTGTCTGTCTGGTATTATGAATAGGCATCACTGCTAAAATGCTGCATTTATGATAAGACCTCTTTAAGAAAACCATAAAGCATATATTCGATTTACTCTTTATTTTATTAAAATCGGTTCGGTCTATCAAAAATAATTTTAATGACGACACTACTTAAGTACGCGAGAAAAATAGGTAAGCGAATGGGCTTCATTAATACATTCAGATGACTTTATTAATCGCTGTTCTTTTACTTAGGGTTTCGCGCGGACGAATTACATAAATTAGCCACCTCTGGCGAGCTCATCCGTGTTCAATTATAATATAAAACTTATTAGTAACTGGTTGTGCCCGCGAATTCGTATGCGTGGAAGTTTATGTAATAAAACATTTTTGCAAAAAAAACAACCGCCTTCGATGTGAAAACTAATAAGGCAATAAAAAGCGAAAAATAACTGAATTATTAAATTAAATAAAAAAAATATTGATATTCACGCTATTTAATAATATATAACATACATAAAAAAATACATACAACCGAACGTAGTAACCTCCTTTTTCGAAGTCGGTTAAAAACAGTGATCGATAAAGTCATGTGAATGTATTTAATCCATTTACTTGTCTACTTTTCTCTCGTACTTACGCCGCGTTGTTATTAAAACTACAATATTTTTTGATAGAGTGAACCGATTTTAATGAAACAAACACTAAGTTACTCGCGAGGATATGTTTTACAATTTTATTGTGAACCTCGTACGTTAACAGTGATACGTGTTCATACAAACAGACAGACAGACACTTCTAAAAATGATGGGAATGTATTCTATTATTTATTCGTAGACACCTGCAACAATTTTTTCATGAAAATCGAAAAAGATACGTTACATTACATTCTTATGATATGTATAGACGTTGAAATGTAAGCCAGCGTCACCTATTGACGAATTATAATAAACTGGATGTTATAAAATCATTTTTTTGTTAAAAACCGGTCAAACGGCCAAATTGTTGTATATATACGAGTAGATCAATAAATAAAATGATTAATGAAAAAATATCTATTGAAATTATTTCAGATATCTTTCTTCTTGCGGTAAACTCATTGAATAACCTTTCACGGGTACTTGTGAAACCTTTTTAAAAGGCTATTTTATGAAATTACACTTCTTGATAACGGGTTCGAGAAAAGCTTCAACGGACTTACAAAATGAAGGAAATAATTTTTTAAATGTTTCTCAGCGATACTTTTCCATTGAAGTGGTTATTGACGTAAAGATTTTATATAGTTGAGAAGAACGTGATTGTTTCAATTTTTTGTTTTTATTGAAGCACGGTAAAGTGACTGCACTATGCCTGATGGTAAGCATAGTACAATCTAAAAACAATGGCGACCACCTAGTGACACACTATACATCGCTGGTCACCGCTGCCATGCCGGCCTGCGAAAAGCTGGATATGCACAGGCTGATCCCGAAACGCGACCCGCAGAAGCGAATCACTATGACGGGTTTATCGCCATATGCATGGTGGTTGTGACCCAGTCATGCTGTAAAACTCTACCGCCCCTCGCTATTGCCTCGTTCGTTATTCAGCAGGGTGCACCACGTGCAGGTGAGGTTGGCTTGGATGTCTCAAGTCTTATGATGTTATTCGACACCCCTTACACCCGAAATGTATACTCGTATAAAAAATATGATAGTAAATATTATAAAAGAATGTCGACTTAGTTCTTCTAAATTGTTTAACGGATTTTGAGACTATTGTCATTAACATGTAGTGATTTTCAACCGGATGTTTTATATGTAGATAATGCATGTATATTATATTTGTATATGGAGATAAGTCGATGTATATTAATGAAGTCCTAAATAGCTTGTAAGCACATTTATTTGAAACATTGATTGAAACTTAATATAAAAATATAATCATAATATTAAATCATTGACATATAAAACCCCAAGACACAATCTCGAATAAAAGTAGGTTAAAACTGTCCCGCAAAAACTCCCCAATATACATACGTGGTTATAGTTATGAGATCATGATTTTGCCTATATGACTGCATAATTCAAAATGGTGCACTGATTTCTGTGTGACGGCTGTGAGATGTTAAGTGTGCATCTTGGATTTATGTATATCAATGGATAAAATGGATTTAACTCGCTACCTTTCGACTTAATAGTAGAGCTCACTACCGCTGCCCCTCGGGGCCTGTGACGATAAATAGTAACAATTTCATAATTGCCTGTTTCAGAACAATTCATAGTATATAGAGTTTTAATAGAAAAATAAATATTTAATGTATATATCTACTCGTTAACTGTTCACGTTACCTTATTTCATTAAAATTTGTAGGTACTTACAATTTTGAAATTATAATCATTAATGCCTTTTTTTTATTTAACTTTGAACTTTATATGAAAATCACGAGATTTGCCTATCAATTTAGAGAAAACTCGAGTGGCAGTCAGCGGGTTAGATTGTCTGTAAATGGAACTTAAAGTGATTTCAAGTGGCGACCACCTATTTGGAGACGCATTGTGGATAGACTTGCCACTAGTGGACTCACAAGGTGACCTGACCGCTTAGTAAAGTTTATTGGAATCAGATAGATGCAAGCAGCGCAACAGTGATTAGCGTAGTACTTTTTGATAGAAATGGAATGCCTTTGTTCGGTACTAGCTGTTCCCGCGACTTCGTCCGCGTGGAATAGTTACTTTTGGCTAACGCTAACACGCATTCATCATTGGTGCTCCGCTCCTATTGGTCTTTGTGATATAGACTTCCTCGATAAATGAATTATCTAACACTGTAAAAAAATTTAAATCGGACCAATCGTTCATAAGATTTGTAGTTGATTTTGTACGTGGTAGACCCACGCTGAATCTATTACTGGTTTCAGCATGAATGGGTCGGCTCGCCCGGGGCAGTACCACCCTCTCACAGAAAACCGACGTGAAGTTACAGTGCTTGCATTGTTGCGTTTCGTTCGGTCAATGAGAGCGCCGGAGGCCCATCTCTCCCCCCCCCCCGCCTCCTCCCCAATACAGGCTGGCAACGCACTTGCGACTCCCGTGGTGTTGCAAGTGTCTATGGACGGTGGTGATTACTTAACATCAGGTGCCCACCTGTTCGTTTGCCTCCTACTATATATATAAAAAAAATATTAGCTCGTTTAACCAAACAAAAAAACCCTCCAACTTTATAATACTAGTATAGATTAAAATCTTTGAATCAAAAAGTACCTACCAACTAAAAGAGCTAAGTAAAGAAACTATTGGGTTCACGATATCAAAGTATAAAAGTAAAAAATAGCGAGGCTAAATTTTAAAGCCCTGTAAAGGATATATTGATTGTAAGACGGTTCATTAGGAGTTCAAAGAGCACGTATTTTGTGAGAAAAGCTTTTAAACGAGCTGAAACGCAACCAATTTAGTCTCAAAGAGAATTACGCTCCACGGATAAAAGTGTTTTATTTACTTTTAACGCCGAATGTACCAACATAGATATTAGTGTTCGCCCACTGGTCGAAGTCGGACTAAAATCTATATTGAAAATTGTTTCAAAATTAATAAACGATATGATGAAATAATAAAAAAAAAATTTGTAGGTGGTAGAGCAACCTACGCTGAAGCTATTACTGGTTTCAGCATGAATGGGTCTGCTCGACCGGGGTAGTACCACCCTCTCACAGAAAACTGACGTGAAGTAAAAGTGCTTGCAATGTTGCGTTTCGTTCAGTCAGTGAGAGCGCTGGAGGTTCTATCTCCCCTTCCCCCTTTCTTTACTACCCCTCACCCCAAGGTAGGTCGGCAACGCACTTGCGACTCCCCTGGTGTTGCAAGTGTCTATGGACGGTGGTGATCACTTAACATCAGGTGACCCACCTGTCCGTTTGCTATGATATAAAAAATATATATATAAATTTGTTATCAATTGAAATGCAATTTATAATTAAAACTATTGGAAATTTCACAACAAGCATTATTAGGAATCTCACCAATTGTAATATTTTTTTTCATTTCCGGACAACGAATTTAAATTATGCTTTTGTTGTATGTAAGCATTGATATACAAAAACCCAAGATGCACACTTAACGTCTTGCAGAGGGCACACAAAAATGAGTGTATTATTTTGGATTATGCAGTCATGTCAAATAGTCTCGCGTCGCTTGCGTCCTTGTAAAAATAGCTTTAATTCATTTAGGTAAAGTTGAATTTGCAAAATCATAAGTTTATCGCATAACTATAACCATATATGTATACTGGGGAGTTTTTGCGGCCGGTTTTGAGCACTACTTTTATTCGAGACTGTGCGTCTTGGGTTTTTATATGTCGATGTATGTAGGGGACAAAAACTGTTTTAAGTTTTTTTATCGATAACAATAAAGCTTGTCAATAGCTATTATACAAAAAATAAAGAAAATTGGTTAAGAAACAGAAGCAGAAAGATGTATTTAACTGTTTTATATGTACCTATTTATATATAATACTCTAATACTATAATAAAGGCTCTGCAGACGTTGTCCCGCCCTGATTATAAAAAAAATCCTTGACAAATTGTATACCATAACCTTCCTCATGAATCACGTTATCTACTGGTAAAGAATGCGAGAAAATCCGTTTACTAGTTTTATAGTTTATTGCGAACAGATAGCCAGACAGATGTTTTTTTTTTTCTCGAACTGGTTACGGTATTAACCCTACAGGGTCTTTACAGCTTCACCGGACTTCAGACAGATGTGGTAGGGGACTTTGTTTTATACTATGTAATGATAAATAGATTTTGAAATTTTGATTTTTATCACGGGCAATGTAGTTCTTAGTACATAGGCTTATGGGGTTCTCAAATTGAGCAATATAAAATAGGTACATGTTTATATATGAGACTTGCAGATACCAGTTACTTGGTCTGCTTTTATGTCTTCACAAATTACAAAATTTTCCTTTGGCTCTAAAGTTAACGCAAGCTGATAAAGATTTTTTTTCTCATTTATTCCATTCAGTAGAAAAATACTGTTTCCAAGCGATAGATCAATTGTACATTAATATGGGCGAAGCTGCGAGCAGAAACTAGTACCTTTATAGATTATATATAGTCTATACTATATATTTGTATAAGCTATTTTATTATCAAATTTAATTTAAAAAAATTTAGTCGTTTTTTATGAAAGTGTAACAAACATTCATCCGTTCGTCAACTTTTTTGTTATAATATTGTTAGGATTTTAACTATTTTACGGTTATCACGATTGAGCTACAACTTTAAGAACATCAATATATGAATTCCTTAAAATTCAGCTACATACTATACAATTACGTTAGTTGATTATATATGAAACTGATAAACGCCGGCACTCTTTGACTGACACTTGGGTTTTAACACTATTCATTTCACTATAAAAGTTTTTTTTAATTTTAATTATTTATCAAAACGAATAGTAATTTTACTCTTTTACGTCGCAAGAAAATAAATATCATATACATATTATAAACCACATAAAAACATTGGTATAAAAAATACGTCTAACCCTGAAAGTCATTAACAAGGTGAAATACTAATCTTTATAAAATAACCTCAGATATCCTGTTTATATTAAATTCTATTTATTAAATACATGAAGGTAAATGACCGTACCAAAAAAGGTACTGGGTATTTACAATACATCGTATAGTCCTGCCCACAATATCGTAGTTCTTTGATCAATAACCACCATAAACTGGCCTTTGTAATGTCGGCCATGTTCTTCAAAACTACAGTCTAATCCAAAGGTTACGTTACATTTAGGAGGTCTTTGGTAGTTGGTTGTTAACAGTTTATTAGGCGTTATCGGTTCGATTGAGCGGCCAAGGCTAGAAAACAGAATCACACTGAGACTTTATCGATGTGAGATAAATAAATATTGTGTTTTTAACATATATAATTTAATATTATGTTTTATTTCGATGACTATTCTTAGTTTGATGACATCGTAGTATGTATAAAATAACAGCTACGATATATGTAGGAAAGTGGTAATGTAATCAATTTGGATAAATACTTTTTTCATTATATAAATACTTTTAATTCACAATTTATTTTGTAACAATGTTACAAATCTCTTAGATCTTAACGAAATTTTCTCTTCTTCTATTTTATTTTTGGAAACCAGTCTTCTAGTAGACCCTTACTGCCATTGTCAAGTGAGTATCGATATTACAAGTTTCTTGATATAATTTCAATGAACTAACAAGATGGCGGCCATCTTGTTAGAACTTTCCTGGGAGTTTTTGTGGCAAGTCAGAATCCATGCTCCGTGGTATTATTTTCGATCCACATCAATTGTGTACAATAACCAAACTATTTTACGTAAAGCACCACGACATTACACAATATATAGCCAAATACCACAAGATTATGGATAAAATATAAAGTCATAAAACCAAAAGTTATTCTGTAACCCCTTTTTAAATAAAACTATTGCTGGATTTCAGTCTTTTGAGTCATTCTCCACTATAGAGTGCAATGTAAAGACAATAAAAAAAAATGTAATTAATTTATAACAGGTTTATCTATTATCACATACATATATTAAGTGTTAGTGTGCACTGTAACATAGTGTCCTTCCGCACGATTTATTTTCGTAAAATCTGTGTTCTATAGAATTAAATAAAAGCCCGTGCACTACGGATAAATATTCGTACCGGATTTAAATTCTGTGTATTGCCATAGATTTATTGCGATGCTACGTTGCACGAAATTTTTATATCCCTTAGGCTCATATGAAACGTTGCTCACTAAGGAAGAAAACCGGAAATTCTCGCGGTGGTATTTGAACTACAGTGAAGGAATATCGTCGCTACGTATTTTCGATAACCAGGAAGTAAATTTCATGGTCATTTTATTTCATACTTCTTATCAAATTGTCAAATAGAGAATGGAATAACGATCGAAGCCGTCATATTCCGATTTAAATGATTGGACCACATCATACAAACATTTTTTATCATGAAAGAATGTGAAGAAAAAGCAAATTATATTGCCTTTACTTTACAAATTCACGATGCCGCCTTACTCAAACAATTTCGATCATATTTCTTCTGAGTTACTCAATAAATAGAATCTAGTTAAATGTTACTTATCCTTATAAATTGGGTAAATGGCTCGGAGGCCGCTCCTTGAGTACGTGCCTGATATAAGTTCGTGCCCCGAATGTATACAAAACTGTGTCTCGGACGTCTCAGCGAACGCTACTGTTAATTTATGTCTGCAATCGCCATTAACTAACGATTGTTTACAAAAAGTACGTGACTCGTTTCCTAATAAGTATGGTGGTGAAGTTTGACAATGGGCTAAAGTAGCGTCGCTGTATTGGCTCTTGGAGTGGCAATTCCTTTACTGAACTGGTTCATATATAAGGGGGTGTAAGGGGTGTCAAATAACATCTAACACTTGAGACATCCAAGGCAACCTCACCTGCACGTGGTGCACCCTGCTGAATAACGAACGAGGCAATGGCGAAAGCGGGGTGGTAGGGTTTTACAGCCCGACTGGGTCGCAACCACCATGTATATGGCGAAAAAACCCGTCATAGTGATTCGCATTTGCGGGTCGCGTTTCGGGATCAGCCTGTGCATATCCAGCTTTTTGCAGGCCGGCATGACAGTGGCGACCGGCGATTGACAGTATGTCACTCGGTGGTCGCCATTGTTTTTGGATTGTACTATGCTTACCATCAGGCACAGTGCAGTCACTTTGCCGTGCTACTATAAAAAAAAATATATATTCTTCAACAGATAAATCTTGCCTTGTTTATAAAGTATATGAATCCTTTATTATTGGTACTCAATTCTACTATTAAATGTAGTAGAATTATTAGAAACTTTATTTCCAATTACATACATAAATTCTAGAATTACGGTATGATTTTTGGATCTTAAGAATATCAATAACAACTACGTCGGCGACTGCAGTTTATTGCTGAAATATAAAAATGAAATACATTCGAGGACCGAGTTATGGATGCGTAAAGATAATGAGTTCAGGCTTAGTTCGAGCAGTGTTTTCGACTCGCCAGGAATGCGCTATTTGTACAAAATAATTTTATAATATATGAATGATTTTCTTATTTGTTTCTTATTTAGTATTAAGATATACATTTCTATAAATAGTTCTTATTTATACGTCACATTTTTAGCCTAGAATGAATCTTAGGTAGAACATGATGTCAAACTTTATATTGCACTAAAATATTACATTTTATAACAGTAAAATTACGTTGTTACGGAGTAAGTAAATCATTGTCTTTGTAATATAATCTTTCCTTATACTTTATGATTTCTTACGTTTCACTGTACACAAATTTAATTCCAACAAGTTGAGAATAAATTACGATTAAATGTTTCGAAATTTTTATTCTTTTTCATGATTTATAATACTATTATTACTCATGATTCGTATAATATATAGAATTGGGAAATATCTCGTATTTGTCATAGATAAAATTTAAAAACTCGATCAAGTTAATTTGAAATCTAACGCAGAAATGCAAACAGACAGACAGACAAACAAAAAAATAGACAAACTATGAGTTTTAAAATGATATATTCCTCTATGATACAGATAATATTTGAAAAAAAAACATAGACTATGGATTTATTAAGAGAAAAGTTATTTGAAAAAGTTTGTCTTTCACATAACAAAATTTAGGATTCGAAGTTTTCTGTGGTGAATATTGAACATGACAATTCATTCTATGTCTAGTCTTTCTGTAATATTCATGAGCGAGTGTCAGTTAGTTGATTGGTATATATTACGAACTATGTTTACTTTGGAATCATAATGATGTGTTTCAATTTGTTAACTACAGCGTAAACTACATTTAACGTCTTCGGTTTAACGAGAAAGTCCCTTAAACGAGAGCGCCGGAGGCCCACCTCCCTTCCCCTCCCTTCTCCTCTCCTTCTCCCCCCTTTTCCCCAAACACAGGCTGGCAACGCACTTTCGACTCCCCTGGTGTTGTTTAGTGTCTATGGACGGTGGTGATCACTTAACATCAGATGGAACACCTGTTCGTTTGTCTGCTATGACATAAAATAAACAAAAACGTTGATATTACTTGAGTGGTTTTTTTAATAGTAGCACGGCAAAATGACTGCACTGTGCCTGATGGTAAGCACAGTACAATCCAAAAACAATGGAGACCACTGAGTGACACAGTATCCATCGAATCACTATGACGAGCTTTTTCGCCATATATATGGTGGTTGCGACCGAGTCAGGCTGTAAAACCCTACCACCCCGCTTTCGCCATTGCCTCGTTGGTTACTCAGCAGGGTGCACCACGTGCAGGTGAGGTTGGCTTGGGTGTCTAAAGTCTTCGATGTTATTCGACACCCCAATTTTGCTTTACTTTAAAACATTTTTTTTCTCCATTTAACTACACCTCAATAACGCCATAAAATACGCAACCCCTTAAGTCTCACTATATAGAGTCTACACTGTATTATTAATTTAATAGACACACTAAAATTCCTTCTATATCAAAAATTTAAAAGTATACTTATTTCTAATATAACTCAACTTTATACCATAAAATACCTATGTATTGATTATTTGGTACATAAAACTTTTATACATATAATGAATTTTACAGCAAAGAAGAAAATGGGAGTAGATGTATTACTATTCAGAACACGAATGTTATTTACAAGTACGAAGTCTTGTCCTCTCGTGGAAATATACGTAGAATGAGTTTATAAATTAATTTTTTTACGTGATTTGTTTTGTAAGTATACATAATAATTGTTAATATGTAGCTTTCTTACGTAAGTGATGAAAATGTCTTGAAATTATTTTATTGATAACAGACATTTTAATAATGTAAAATCCGAATTTTATTTTATACGTTTGTAACACTACACTAACGCTATTGCTATATCTTATCGATGACATCTCACAAATCATTTTAGTTTAATTCTCTAAATAAGTATTGTTCCCGAGTAATGCTTTTTTTATGTCATAGGTGGCAAACGAACAGGTGGGTCACCTGCTGTTAAGTGATCACCACCATCCATGGACACTAACAACACCAGAGGAGTCGCAAGTGCGTGATTGATGAGGAAGGCTTAGATACATAATTTGTCAAGGTTATTTTTATTATCAGGCATCGTCCGCCGCGCCCGCTTTTTATATATATTTTATTGTTGTATAATTGTTATAGGTATATTTCTTTCTTTTATGATATAAAATTTTTTTTATAAGAATATCATTTTATAAAAATAAAATATAGTTCTGTTATTATTCGCGCATCACGCAAACACTATTAAACTATTGGATAAATTCGATCAGATTTATTTAGTTTTACCTCTTACATACTTGGCCATTATCTTAAAAAGTTGCACGATATCTTAAACTATAAGTACTAATATCATAAAGCTGAAGAACTTGTTTGCTTGAACGCGCTAATCTCAGAAACGACTGTTCCGATTTGAATTCAGTGTTAGATAGCTCATTTATCGAGGAGGACTGTATATCATCACACTACGACCAATAGGAGCGGAGCACCAATGAAGAATGTTTCTAAATCGGGGGTTAGGTACGCTTTAGTTGAAAATAATTTCACCTTCTACGTAAACGAAGTCGTGTGTTAAAGTTAGCGTAAGCCCAAAGCAACTATTCCACGCGAACGGAGTCGCGGGCAGAAGGTGGTTTATATGAAGTAACTAAAGTTATTTGAAACTACGATTTTTATAAGTGTACGCCTTCAGCGATGTGTAAAGTGGTGCAAGGGGTGTAATGCGCATGGGCGAGAGAGCGAAGTAAACGAATAACTATTTCCAAAGAAATTTTGTAACCAAAGTATACTGTTGCTCTCATTATGTTTTATGTTCTTTCCTCTGTACATAAAGATAATAAACAACATAGGCGAAGTCGCGAGTATCTTCTAGTATAACATACGTAAACGCGACATTGGAACATCCTGAGGTTATCTCCTGTGTCGGTTACTTACTGAAACCAATAAAACATTCTATGAATAAACACAAGGTAGTCGCGGTCAATAACCGACCGCTTTCAATAAACATACGCAGTTACTGCTGCACGTAAAGTTCTATTTACGTAAGTAAAAGGCCCGATTTCAACGCACCAGACACAACAGAGAATATTTAAGATTTACAGTAGTAATGTATATTTAGATTTTGTGAGTTACAGGAAAGTAGCTTTTACTAGCGGTTTCGGCCGTTAAAGGTACTTTGTGTACTTTTTAGTACCTCTGACAACGTACTTTTTCGTATCCGTATACGCAATAACCATATGGCAACCAATATGGTAAGTGGTGGAGCCACGGCGAAACTATAACTGGTTTCAGCGTCAATGGGTAGGCTAGCCCGGGGTTCTACAACCCTCTCACAGAAAACCGTCATGAAGTAATAGTGCTTACATTGTTGTGTTTCGTTCGGTCAGTGAAAGCGCCGAAGGAACCCTTCCCATTCCCTTCCCCCTCCCCCTGTATCCCCCCCCCAATACAGAATGGCAACGCACTTACAAATCCCTTGGTGTTCACTTAACATCACTTAACATCAGGTCTACGTCTGTTCGTTTGCCTCCTATGATATAAAAGAGACCACGATAATCGGTTGAATAGTTAAAACGTCAAAGCGTAACCATGAAGATGCTCCAAGATCACAAGACCACTTGTCTCCTAGGTTGTATTTTAAGTCCTGATAGCTCTCCTATACGCGGCTGAGTCGTATTAGCTCTATATTTCACACAAGCGACACATTTGTTGATACATTTTTTGACAAGACTTTGCAAACTTATAATCCAGTATCGAGATCTTATGTAGTTTACTGTTGGTAAATTTCCCCCATGTATAATAATAGCTTTAAGTGTGCATCTTTGATAATCAATTGTGTTAAGTGCGATTCTTTAGGCAAAGCAATGGGATGTTATATTTCTTGAGGTACCTTAGCCGTTTCTAACCGGCTTTCCACTCTACAATATTCTTCTTGTAAAGAGATAGGGTTTTCGAAGTACTTCTTTGTTTCACACCATTTTTAAGTTTTACATTCGCATTTGTAATATTAGTTAGGACTTGAGATCCGAAATAAGAACAAAGTTTATTTCAGATTAATAGTAATTATTGAAGTTTAACATGTTTCTAATAATTAGATTACATATAGCCGATAGTTTTACTCTAGTTTCTTATTTAAAATTTGCACTTTCGTGAGAACAGTTAAGCTTAAATCGCATATAAAGCACTAATCTTACGTAGGCAGCAGATGGTAGCACGCTGACATAGGTGTTCACAGTTTGGCCCTTTCCAACAACAATCGGTTATCGCCCTAAACCCTCCTTCGACTAATGATATTTCAAACCGTGCTACATAGCTTAACCGTGCCACACCTTACTTCTTGTTTGTTTCTGACCGAACAATATGGTGATTGCGACGTATGTGTGACGACAATTCTCCAAAACGAAATTAGCTAAGTGTTCAGCTTTATTTAAAAAAAATAGTAATCATCTGCTTAAACGGCAGACCAGACATTCGCTATTTTGATTGGTTTCCTCTCAGTTGGAAAAATCCAAATAGTTGATTACTGCTTTATTTTGGGATTGTAGCTCTAAATTCAGGTTTTGCCACCTGCCACTATGTTCCACTACAAATTTGACGATTTTTCATTAAAACTGTTAAGCATAGTATTGTGACGCGATCCGTTTTTCAGCCTCAGTTAAATTGTGAGGGATCTATCGGGAACAGTTTTTATAGTCCAATATTTTTATAGAATTAATTGTATCTGACTCACGCCTATATTACGCCTATACTCGAATCTTATGATAGCCATATGTCTGTCTTTTTCCATCATATGGAGATTAGAAGGCGTCATTGTTTGACACAGACTCAAAATTTCCACGAGTTAAATCTATAGTGTCATGCAACATTTAAAATGACACCAAATTGTAAAAACAAGTGACAAATGGATGAACAAATTGCTTTTTCTTTTAATTTTGTTTTTCACAAACTACCATTGTTAAGTAGGTAGAATACTACAGAATACTACTAGTAATAACAAGTGTTTTATGATCATTTCAATGTTTCCAGTCAAACTTTCCAGGGAGTTTTTGTGGCAACTCAGAATTCATGCTCCGTAGTATTATATTCTTTCCATTTTCACTTGTGCACCATAACCGAACTGTATAAAGTAAAGTACCACTAATATTACAAAATATAGAATAAAACCAGTGGGCCTGATGGACGTTGTCCTGCCTTGACAATAAAAAAAATCCTAAAAGTAAACCGCAGCGCCACCTACCGTGACCAATTGTGAATCTAAACCATTCTCGGATCCACTGGAACACGCACACAAAATTTCATTAAAATCGCTCCAGACGTTTAGGAGGAGTTCAGTGATACACACACGTCCAGAAGAAATTTATATTAAAAGATAATACAAGATTGTGTATAAAAATAAAATCATGACAAACTACAGAAAGCATGACAAAATAAGAACCCAAGAAAAACTCGGCGAACTTGTTGCATTTGGGGTGTAAGGAGTGTCGAATAACATCTAAGACTTGAGACATTCAAGCCAACCTCACCTGCATGTGGTGCACCCTGCTGGATAACGAACGAGGCAATGGCGAAAGCGGAGTGGTAGGGTTTTACAGCCTGACTGGGTCGCAACCACCATGTATATTGCGAAAAAGCCCGTCATAGTGATTCGCTTCTGCCGGTCGCGTTTCGGGATCAGCCTGTGCATATCCAGCTTTTCGCAGGCCGGCATGACAGCGGCGACCGGCGATGGATAGTGTGTCACTCGTTGCTCGCCATTGTTTTTGGATTGTACTGTGCTTACCATCAGACACAGTGCAGTCATTTTGCCATGCTACATTAAAAAAATTTTTTTTTTTTAAAGTTTCATTTTCAAATGAAGTAAATTTACATATTCTTACTGGAAGTGAACAGTTTCGGAAATATATAGCGTATCCTATGTATGTTATAGAGATAATAATAAAATATGTATTACTACATAACATACAATTAATAAATATATTATCTAAGCATTACGTTTAGTATAACTCTGTATGAAAATTATATTTTTTTAAATCATTTCGATCATTTAATGTGAACGAATGTTTAAATTAAATAATCTTAAGCATAAATAGGTCCCTTCATTGGAATTTATTGGACAATTCAACTAAGTGATGTACGATAAGGTACTGAACCCCCGAAGAAATAAACGATTCGTTTTAATACCTTTAAATTAACTTTTGTTACATTGAATAAGAATAGATGAGATGAATAGAAAAAGTTATGAGTTATCGTTCGTTTTATTAGTAAGTCAGATTTATAAGCATTGTTGCTGTTAAATTCATTGTCTCCTTTAGTTTCCTTTTATGAAAGCAGTTATGATACATCAACTACATTATTTTAAGCTTTCTAACATCTTTCGAATTCTGAAGAATTTTCTTTATGAAGACTTTTCAAGTACATGTCTCTTTCCTCCCTTTTCTATTTCACGTACTTTTATACTTTATCATCAATGCATAACGCTTTTCTTCCACTGTCCATTGTAATAACTTCCAAGTTGGTTTACGACTGATAATATACGTAGTTGATTTGTTTAGTATCTGAGACTCAAATTTCCAAGAGATACTGCAATCCAAGAGTTGACAACTAATAATTAACAAAGCGGCAAAAGCAAGGCGTTTGTCTGTTATATCTTTTCTTATAATTTTTGACACGTCAAAGATTTAGTCGGAGACTTTTTTGAGCTGATAATATATACAATGATATTGATCATGCTTACCGCTCATGCTGACAGGGGGGGAGATTGGAAAAGAAAAACATGTTGTGCCGACTCTACTTAGGTGGAATAAGGGCGAGAAGACGATGGTGATGATATTGATAACCCTCGGCGTGGAGCCCTTGAGTACGCTGCTCGCGCGATACAGTGACATAAAATCTTACAACACTGCAACAACATTACACATATCACCTTAACACACTTGCACGCACACATGCTTACACATGAAAGTGGAAGGGTTTTTATTTTTGTTTTTTCCTTATTGAGCTGAAACAGTTTAGAAAAATTATCCAACACAAAATACATATAAGAGTTGTTGAGGTACGAGCATGTATGCTTGGTACACATATATGTTTTAATAACTCATATAAGTTTGAATATGTAGCTAAGCTTAGGTTAGCTCAAATAGGTCGCGCACCCTTGAGCTAGTTGTCAAAATAAAATCGGCTGAGTGCCTTAAGCACTCACCTTAGTAGTCCGGTGAAGGTGCTAAGACCTTACTAAGTCAATATCGTAGTCAGGTCGAAAAAAAAATGATTTTGATAATGCCCACCGTAAATATGTACTGGCTACTTCACATATCTCTTCGTAATTGAGAATAGCTACTGCGCTATAACGAATGTATCAATATATATTTTTAGTTAAACCGACCAACCCGAACTAATTTCTACGTTGTAGGAACATTTCCATTGTAACGAACAACGTCATATAAAACGAAAGACTGTATTATTCAATCTAAATTTTATGCAAGGCGGAATATCAATATACTATACATATACATATAACAATACATATTTATAGACATATTTGGCTTTTACATGAGAAAGGTGTTTATGCTATTTATTCATGTTACTAATCTCGAAGTTAAGTGATGATACAATACATCAACTTTTGTACCGTTCAACTGACTGTAGTTCACGACAACGAAGCTACAAGCATAACTATTAACTAATTCAATCTAATATACGCTATAACAAGGCGATATAGGAAGGCATTATGATTTATGAATCAGACTGAGGCAAAATCTATATTTTGTACAGACCACCGTGCTGCGGCAATCAACTCGAGCAGTTGCTTGCTCAAAACACTTAGTTATTATTTATAACCGACACATTTTAGATATGTGAATTACTGAACTTTGTAATTTATTTTTTGTAAATTTCAATCGCTAATTTTTCCATAACTTATCTCGGAACTGAAAATATTTTTTAATAAATTAAAAGTACGCTATAACCTTCAAAGCATATATACCGATGGAAACTAACTAAAATGAACGTATTTTTTAAATATCATACACACGACTTGTACACTAATTGCTACAAGGTGGAGAAATACAAACAGAATGTGAAACAATTACCATACAATTGAGAAACAATTAGAAAACTTAACAGAATGCAGTTAAAACAAATAAGGAAAAGAAAAGGCCACGTGGTTGTAATGAGTGTATAAATTATTGTGAAATAATTCGTAAAAAGATATGACAATAGGATAGGAGGTTACAATTTTTTTAAACTATAAATACATTGTAAAAACACACAAGTTACTAAAGAGATTGCCTTTATAAACTATAATTTTTATGTCCTTAGCGTGTTGTTTTCCCGATAATAGACATAAAGTTTTTTTTAAATATCATAGGAGGCAAACGAACGGGCGGATCACCTGATAAGTTCAGTGATCACCGCCGTCCATACACACTAGCGACACCAGGCGAGTCTGTGTCAGCCTGTGTTTCGAGGGAATGGGGAATGAGGGAGGGGGAGGAAGGAAGGAAGGGCGGGAGGGACAGAGGAGGTAGGCCGCTGGCGTTCTCACAGACCTAACGAAACGCAACTATGCAAGCACTGTTATTTCCGTGAAATTTTGCCATAAACCGGGAAATTGACCACATATTTTGTTATCTTGCTGGGTTTTTATTTAACTAATTGTTTAATTTTGGGAGAAAGAGAGAAGTTCACATGTAGACACTTATTTTCAATCATATAATGGTTTTACACATTATAGATTTATTTAAATACATGTTATGTATTCATTTTGTTTCCGATGTTTTTCTTTGTCTGGGAATAGATTTATATGAAAATTCTTCATCTAACTTTTAATGAGTTGCCAACCGCTTTCAAACAGGAAAATGTGAAAATTACCGGCTATTTAACTATAATTAAAAGTTTAACGCTGCCTTTATAACTCGCTTATTGTGAAAGCAAATAGAGAACATAAATTAACAGTAAATGTTTTATGCTAATTAAAACCGTTGTTGTGGTCAATATTCATTTTGTATATTGTTTTTTTAGACGAGAGTATATTAAAGACTAACTCATACCCGCGAATTCGTCTACGTTATCTATTATATTAACAATGAATTCTATGTCTAGATTAAAAGGCAAAAAAAAAAACAATAATATACTTTGGAAATAATATTTATATAGCAATTATAACAATAATTGATTATTAAAAACAGAGAACTGGCCAATTTAACAATAAACTGTTAAAAATAAATTCTAACAATTAAATAATCGACATGGGTTCAGACAGAGATATCGCCCGTTATGCCGGCCACCGAAAGAGTGAGTCAACACAGCAAGCGCCGCTCCTTATATGGGCCGTCGCAGTATAACTACCCGAAAATTTCATTTATTTCCAACAATATATATTAGAACATTTCTTTGATAATAATTTTATTCATTTACTTCCCCTCTCCTGCGCATGCGCACTACATTGCTCGCCCCATATTTTACGTTTCTGAACACGCAGTGCTTATAAAAATCCTAGTTTCTGATAACTTAAATAACCGTACAATAAAGATATCGTTATAATTTTTTCTATATATCCCTGATGTAAAACAATTGAGCCGCCACGGGACGCCTGGCAGATGTGAAACATCGAAATGGTTTTGTATAAGTTATATGCTTAAAAGAACAGATTACGACAGGAATCGGCTATGGCATAATGAAAAGCATAGAATTATGAAACCGTTTAGACTTAAAATAGAAGTCGCATAAGCGTCGTGCCTGCCTTACCACTGACATATGAATTTTTCATGTATGTCCTTCCCGACTCCCGTAACCACGATCAGTCTATTCACGCACCTCTGTCAGTGATTGTATCCGTTAAAATATTATTTTACGCAGTAAATATGCCTAATTGTTCAGTGAAAACTTGTTAGTTAACAATGAAAGTTAGGAATATTTTGTAATATAGCATTACACAATAAATCATACTAGTGGGCGCCCAGAGGTCGACATTCGACCATAGTTCATTGATTTTTTAAAGTTTGAATTTTATTAGGGTTCTTTTGTCAAAGGGTATTTATTATGTTATAATATCATTGTAGAATGTAGAATGAAAAAGGGTATTTGGCACGTAAGTGTAAAATAATACATACAGTCGAGCATAGCAACCTCCTTCACAACCTTTTTTGAAGTTCTTTATTGACAGATCTCAAAATGTCTTTTTTATCTACATGTGTGTATATGTTGTGTAAAATTGAAGCAGTAGTGTAAGTAATGCATATTTTAATTAATTTAATGTACTTCTAATGCATTTTATATAACATAAATAGCTTTCTGCACTTCTCCTCCATATAAACTTTAACTATGCCAAATTTCACGTTCATCCGTTCGAGCATTTCTCTCAAAAAGGGATACAAAGTTTAGGCTTCACGTATTAATTACACAATAAATCATATATCGCATGTTAAAGGCTGTTTAAGATTATTGGAGAATTTGAAAAGAATTTTGTATAATTAATGTAAGTATGTAGTCTTACAAAACATATGGCGATCGCCCTCATTACAGCTTCATACTGGCCTGTACCTTCACCACAGTACATTTCAATAAATCCAACCACTATCTTAAGACCTTACTTTAGTATTTAGCTTAATACCTTTAAATACCTTTTTACTTACACGATCTCATGAAATATTTGCACTTACTGGAAGATTAAAGACATTTTAGTGCATTATGTAGCTTTCGTCTATGCAGGAATGATAAATATAAATTTTAAAATTGGTACAAGGTTTATATGGAGGAACTGAAATTGATGTTTTTTTTTTATGAAAGTTTGAGGGGATCCCTGGATGGTTTATATTAATAATTTAAACCTGCGATCTGAATCCAGGATTTCTTATTTTCCGGGCATGTATATGAATAATAAAAAGTATATGCACAACAAAACTTTTAAATACAAATCGTAAATTCCTGTAAAAAATTTCAAATAAATATCGGAGTAACATGATTTTGAAGTCTTTTTATAACGAGATTATAAGATGCAAATAATTGTCTCTTATTTAGTTTCTAAGACCCGTTTTGATCTTTCTAATTACTATAGATTATATATTACTATAACTACTATAAGCAAGAACTAACAATTTCCCGTGATTTTCTATGACTTTTTTATACAGTAACTATTTTCGGTTCTTTATTTTATGTCAATAATATAAATTAATAACAGTCTGACAGAAAAATGAACGATTTTCATCCAGTTTTTTATATTAAATTTTTTATATTTTCCTCTTTTCACCACTTTAGGCGGTTATTTAGGCAGATTTCCTTAGTGCTTAGCTGTAGTGTTAAAGGAACTCGCATACAATTTTTTACGGCTCTAGCTTCAATGATCTGGGCTGTGTGATTGATATGCCAGTCAGTCCGTCAATTGTTATTTTATATATACTAGCTTCTACCCGTGTCTTCGTCGGCGTGGAATAGTTACTTTGGGCTAAGGCTACCACGCAGCGGAAACTCTCAGAAGAAACCGATATTGAAACATTCTTCATTGATGCTCCGCTCTCATTAGTCTTAGCGTAATGTATTCAAAATATATACATGTTAAAGAGATGTACCTGATCGAGTTTGTTGCCCGTTCTTCTCGATGAATGGGTTGTTTTCCGAACCGGTACTAGTTTTGACATTCATAAGCGCCTTATTAGGGCCTGAATAAAGTATTCTAAACTGAATAAAGTATTTTTGATTTGATTTGATGATGCCTATAGCCTTTCACGATAAATGAGCTATCGGACACTGAAAGAATTTTACAAATCGGATTAGCAGTTCCTGAGAATAGCACGTTCAAGCAAACAAACTTTTAATTTTGTAATATTAGCATAGATACATACGGTTTTTTTTCTTACATTATTTATGGCAACCAATCTTTTACATTATTATTACCATTGTTGAGTACGTAATAATGTTACAAGTGTCGTTATAATTTCAATGGTCTCACGAGATGATGGCTTTCTTGTTTGAACTTTCCATGGAGTTTTTGTTATATCTCATAATTCATGCTCCGTGGTATTATCGCCCATCCACTTCACGTGTGCACAATAGTCTAATTCGGTTTACGTAAAACAAAACATACGTAAACTATTTTTTTTTATGGCTTAGGTGGCAAAAGAACAGGTGGGCCACCTGATGTTAAGTGATCACCACCGTCCATGAACACTAACAACACCAGAGGAGTTGCAAGTGCGTTGCCACCCTTTGGGGGGAATTGTTAGGGGAGGGAGAGGCGAGAGGAGAGGGGAGGGGAGGTGGGCCTCCGGAGCTCTCACTGACCGAACGAAACGCAACAATGCAAGCACTGTTACTTCACGTCGGTTTTCTATGAGAGGGTGGTACTACCCCGGACGAGCCGACCCATTCATGCTGAAACGAGTAATAGTTTCAGCATGGCTCTACCACCATTGAAAACTAAACAAAACACTAAGTAAACAAAACAAAACGAAAACCAAAAAAAAAAAAAAACATTACGTAAAATACAACATTGATAAATGTTACAAAATATAGTGTCAAATAACACAACATTATGTATAAAATATAAAACCCGTTACATGACAGATTAACATCCTGTCAAAAACTCCGTTACATAAATTAAATACATTAACAATACCTGCTATATGGATTATTCTTTTTAACCGACTTCAAAAAAAGGAGGAGGTTATCAATTCGTCTGTATTTTTTTTTTTTTTTTTTTTTTTTTTTTTTTTTTTATGTTTGTTACCTCATAACTTTGGACTGGGTGAACCGATTTTGATTATTCTTTTTTTATTTGAAAGCTGGTACTTCCAGTGTGGTCCCATTTTAATTTGGTACAGTTCCGACAACGGCATCCAGCGCAAAACCGTATAAGTTTTAAATTTGCATTAAGTATGTACACGACAAATAGACGAATAACTCAATATTACGCTAACCGATTTCGATGATTCATTTTTTATTGAAAAGGATGTACTTCAAGGGTAGTTTGATGAGAATTTGGTTAGGTTCTGATTATGGGATCCGTGACAAAGTAAGAAAACTTTCAAGAAACGAGCCTACTCCTTTCTTAAGGGCCGGCAACGCATCTGTGTTTCCTCTCGTGTCGCAATTGTCCATGGGCGGCCGTGATCACTTACCATCAGGTGACCCGTATGTTCGTTTGCCACCAATATTATAAAAAAAACTCTTCAATTCTTAGGAGCCTATTGTGCTTATGTTCGTTGCTGTGTTGCAACATGACGCAAGCATTGTAATTACATTACTTAAGGTGTATAATGTGTGAAGCGATGGTAGCCGAGTTGGTGGTAGAAACTATCGCGGATTACTGAAAAGGTTGCGTTCGTACCAAACGTTACTTATTGTACAACCAATTGAAACCATATCGCATACCATACCGATAGATACCATACCGCAAAAATGCGCATATTTTAATATACTTAAGGCGGAACGGAGTTCGCGGGCACTGCTAGTAAAATATATTTATGTACACTAAAAATGGAAAAATAAAGTAAATTTTCAAAAAAAAGTATTAACCGACTTCAATATCAATCAAAAACCCATAAGGCACTAAAAAGCGGAAAATAAATAGTTTATCAAATTAACCAAATGAAATAAAACATATGAATATGTGTGCTACCTAGAGATGTATTGGAAGTCGGTGCCAACCAAACCGAAAATCATATCATCTACAGGTACAAAGTTTAAGTCCACTCTCGCGTCTCTGTAATACAAAAATTTTGGTTGGTACCGACATCCAGTATATCTCTAGGTAGCACACATATTCATATGTTTTATTTCATTTGGTTAATTTGATAAACTATTTATTTTCCGCTTTTTAGTGCCTTATGGGTTTTTGATTGATATTGAAGTCGGTTAATACTTTTTTTTGAAAATTTACTTTATTTTTTCTCCGAACATTATAAAACTAATTTTATATTTGAGTAAAAGTTTAATATGTAACACATGACAGAGCCATTGAGAGTTGGGAAAGTGCTCGTAAATTCCACCGACTTGTCATTGGAGTCGATGTCTTACTTTGAAAGGATAATTTCTCTCAGGAATATGGATAAACTTATGCAATTATTTTTTGTCACAAATCAATAGGGTATAAATAAAATTGTAGTGTCATAATGTAAATCCTTATAAATATTAGAAATGCAAAGTGGGTTTGTTTGTTTGTGTACACGTTTTTAGAGGTAGAGAAAAAGGCATGGGGTACATACACATTACATCGAGTAAAAATGTATAGTTTCGAAGGGATAGGCAACATCTATATTTGACGCAAGCGAAGCCGTGAGCAAAAGCAAGTTTTCGAATATTTTGTAATATATAACTTTTATGATATACCATAATTATTTTACAAAATAATATAATAAAATATATCTTCTTATAACGGTTTTTTTTTATGTTTTAAAGATACGCGCTTAGCCACGATCTCACCTGATGGTAAGTGACGATGAAGCTGACGATGGATCGCGCTTACCTGCTAAATATGCCTGCTAAAAAGGAATATCAACTACATAAGGGTGGAAACCCTCACGGCGTCTGGTCGTCCTCTGATGGAATGGGGACGGTGGAATTAAATTATGTAATTCCTGTGCACACTCTCCAAAGTGTAATTTATAAAATACTGAGAGACAAGCCACTTACCGTCGATGTTCTATATTGAGCATTCTTGTCTCCCACAGCGCTTCATCACCTACAAGCCGACGAGCACGACGTTTGATGGAGTCAAGAGCGCCCAGCTGATATTTGGCTGATCCATCCCATAGGTGACAGCAGTATTCCACACATGAGCGTACTTGAGCTTGGCACAAGCTGAGAAGCTGTTCCGGTGTGAAATAACGCTTAACCTTAAAGAGGATCCCAAGTTTCCTTGCAGCTGTTCTTGCTTTTTGTTCAATCGAACGTCCGAAGTTGAGATCTAATGTTAGCTGGATCCCAAGTAGCTCGAGGTTGTCCATAACTTGCAGGGAAACCCCTTGGAAAGTAGGAGTCAAGTCGAACGGACTCCGTTTTGTAGAGAAGAGACACGCCCGTGTCTTTTCGGGGTTAAACTTAACAAGGTTTGAATCACCTCAATCGGCAAGAAACCTAAGGTTCTTATTCAACCGTTCGATCATGGCCTCTCTCTCATTATGAATTTACGGTAAGCTGGCCTTAGGACTGGACATATATCTCTCAGATACAGTGCTGTCATCCGCGTACCCAAAGATACCGGGTATAAGCAGATCATTGATGTGCAGCAAAAATAGGGTTGCTGAGAGTACAGATCCCTGTGGAACTCCGGCATTTACGACCTTGGGTTCGTCTGAACCCTCGCTCGTCTGAGCAGCCATCAACAACCACTCGTATAGTCCGTTCACAAAGGAATCATATAAAAGGAATCATATCAAGGAAAAATATAAATCTTGGTGACAAAAATTATATACACGAGAATAAATAAAAGTAATTGTATTAACACATCTTGGCTTACATAATTATAGATTTCTCAACTTTTAAAATATCGTATCGTATGCCCTTTTGTGTACTTTTAATAATGTGGGTAAAAAAAATCGATGAAGATCAGTTCGGTAGCGTATGCGTGAATGTGTAACAAACAAACACACATTCGCATTTATACTATTAGTAAGGGTACTCTCATATAATCTATACATATAATAAAAATGAAGTATCTGTATGTAATATCAAAATAAACATTTTTGACTGATTGGGTATGAAAGTATACATGCTTGTGATAACAAAAATGCAATTTTTAAAATTTTTGTCGGTCTGTCTGTCTATCTGTTTGTTCCGGCTAATCTCCGAGGCAATCACTGGGAGGCAGCCAAAATTACAGCGCGTTACTTAGGCTACTCTAATTTAGACTAGCTGTTAACCGCGGCTTCGTCTGCAGTGCTATGTCTAAAACATTTGAACCGATTTCAACGGGACTTTCACTCGCAGATAGCTAACCTTATAAAAAGTAATTTAGGCAATTTTAATTTATACTAGCTGTAAATCGTGGCTTCGCCCGCTGTGGTATCTCCAAATTGATTGGACTAATCTTCACGAAACTTTCACAGGCAGATAGCTGACAATATAAAAAGTCATTTATTCAATTTTAATTTATACTAGCTGTTAACCGTGGCTTCACCCGTAGTGCTATCTCCATAACGGTTTGACCGATATTCACGGAACTTTCACTGACAGATAGCTGATCTTATAACAAGTAATTTAGTCTATTTTAATTTAAACTAACTATTAACTGTGACTTCGCCCACAGTGCGTCCTGTGTGTCCTTTTGACCAATTTTCACAGGCATTTCACTGGCAGATAGCTGACCGAGAAGAAGTAATTATTCTAAAAAGTAGGTTATTTTATTTTAGATTAGCTGTTACCCGCGATTTCATCCGCATGAAAGTTAGCAAAAATATGTTTTTCACTCTAAACATGGCCATAATTAATTACAATTGTTTTCAAAAAGCATTTCTATAATTGTACATGGTCTCACAATTTTATATTTCTTTAATACAATTTAAAAAAAAAAACGCGTGCGGTGCTGCGGGTGCAGCTAGTTTATAAATAAAAAAAAATACAGGAAAGTTTATAAAATTTTGTTAATATCCTTGAAGGTTGTAATCGCAGTAACTACTGATACAATTCTTAACTTAATCAGTATAACAGTATAAGAAGTGCGAAGTGTTTTAAATATCCACAAAAGTATCAATACTCACGACAGTTATTAAACACTAGCTGTACCCGCGACTTCGTCCACGTGAGTAAAAAAACAGCGACTAATTAAGTCCATTTACTTGTCTACTTTTCTCTCGTACTTAGGCCGCGTCGTCATTAAAACTACAATAACTTTTGATAGAGTGGACCGATTTTAATGAAACATAAGTTACTTCCGAGGATATGATACTTTAGCAGTGATGCGTGTTCATACAACCCGACAGAGAGACGTGTCTGAAAATGATTCGAAATATATTTGATTAATTATTCCCTGCGACAAGTTTTTTTTTTAATCTAAAAAGTGCAGACACGTTACATATACATTCTTATTTTATTTTTTTTAACTTTATTTTTGGCAACCAATCTTTTAGATTATTACTGCCATTGTCAAGTAGTTAATAGTATTTCAAGTTCTTCTTTCATTCCATTTTGGCAACCAGTCTTCTAGTAGACCATCACTGTCATTGTCAAGTGAGTATGGATATTACAAGTTTCTTGATATAATTTCAATGAACTAACAAGATGGTGGCCAACTTGTTAGAACTTTCCATGGAATTTTTGTGGCATCTCAGAATTCATGGTCCGTGGTATTATTTTCCATTCACTTCACTTATGCACAATAAACAAACTATATTACATAAAACACCACCAATTTTACACAATATAGAGTCAGGTAACACAAGATTATGAATAAAAAAGAAAATCCACTACATGACAGACCAAGATCCCGCCAAAAAAACCTACATTCTTATTATATGTATAGATATCTGCTTGAATTAATTCCGTGTATCCCTGTATCCCGTTTTTATGAATTTTATAGTGAATACAGTAACTTAATTTCAGTATTCAAGTAATGTTACAAAGTTTTAATAAAAATATTCACTTTGATACAAACTTTTCCAGATAAATTCTTATAAACCTACGCAAAGTGATTTATACAGTTATCCGTCCTAGAGACGACTTTTTACCGAGGGAATTTTTATCCAGAGGATTTCATTTAAGATATTTGACATTAACATATCGGGGTGGGTAAGTTTTAATAAAATTCCTGTGGTAACCCGGATTATGTTTCAGAAGTATAAGGGCGTGAGTCAGAACATGCTACCTCTAATTTACGCTCGTATGCTTCTAAGGTACAGAGATATGTTAATCTAGAGTAAGAGAGACGTCTTATTCTAGATAAATAGGGTATGGCATATAATTTTCAATTCAAGCGGTGAAGTATAATTTATACTTACTGTGGGCGCCGTAGAGGTGTTTTTAGATTGAAGTAATGTTTTGTTTATTTGAATAATACTTAATCAAGTGAATAGGTACTTGAACTATATACTTATATATAAGTGTGTTCATTGGTGAGCGACTTCATTTGTCTAATAAAATCGGCTGAGTGCCTTAAATCAATTGAGTGCTGACTGAGAGCTTTAAGCGCACGCCTTAGTAGTCTGGTGAAGCTTTAAATGCCTGTCCGGCCAATAGCGTAGTCAGTTTTAGAAGGTAGTAGAGCCACGTTAAAGCTATTACTGGTTTCAGCATGAATGGGTCGGCTCGCCCGGGGTAGTACCAACCTCTCACAGAAAACCGACGTGAAGTAACAGTGCTTGCATTTTTGCGTTTCGTTCGGTCAGTGAGAGCGCCGGAGTCCCACCTCTCCTTCCCTCTGTTCTCCTCTGCACTCCCCACTCCCCGATTTGATGTCAAATCGGTTAACTCTGTCAAAAGTTATTGTAAGCTTAATGGCGACGCGACTTAAGTACGAGAGAAAAAGATAAGTAAATGGACTTAATACGTTAAGATGATTTATTAGTCACTATTTTTTTACGTCAGGTTCCACGCGGACGAAGTCGCGTGCACAGCTAGTTGTTCTAATTACATATTTGTAATTATGACATAATTAAGTATTAATGATTAAATATTCAAGTCTATAAGAAATTGTTCTAAAGTCGAAAATTACTTTAAGATACTCGTGCGAGAATTAAAAGACTAAAAAAAGTGTGTTTGTACTTATGTACACGCATTAGAAGTTATACTTCTTTGGCGTAACAAGATTTAGATTACATTAGCGTAATAAAGCGTCACAGACTACAACGTAGAAGACTACATTTATAGAAAAAACGAAACTAACAATAGAAAAAAGGTATTTAATACATTGAAAGTTTTAATACAAAGAAACAAAATGTTGACTATAGCTAACTTCAGGGTGTCGGTTTTTCGTAACGGTGTGCGCGCGCATCGTAAAAATTTACCCACATCATTTTTCCCTAACGCGCCCAAAGGAGTATGACTTCAAAAACATATGTTATGTTGTAATAAGAAATTTACTTATTAAATTATAATATACCTAAAGTTTTACATTAATCTAACATTTCAATGTATAGTTAAATAATTTAATTGTTCAGCTATCGTGATAACAAAACATGCACATACAAAAGTTTCTAAATTTAACAAGAGCCGCGTACAAGTCGATCCAATAGACGCTTTACATAAAATCAAATAATTACACTTTGATATCTCTATATAATCTTATACAGGTATACTAATTGAGAAATATCGAGGAGAATTCGGTATTCATTATTAATATTGACGCGTTGAACGGGTTACAAGATAACGGTTACTGCTTTATCAATGTATTATACCTATTTTCTATCGTAAATCTGGTGTACTTTGTCGATTTTCGGATAAAAATGTGTTGCATATGTCTAGGAATAAGTATTAAATTACATTTCAATCATTTTTAGAAACGTCTGTCTGTCTATCTGTTTGTATGAATATGCATCACTGCTAAAGTACTGAGTTCACAATAAAATCTCACAAAGAAAATCATAAAAAATATCCTCGGAAGTAACTTAGTCTTTGTTTATTAAAATCGGTTCACTCTATCAATAAAAAATAGTGACTAAATAAATCATCTTAAGGTATTATTAAGTTATTAAGTCCATTTACTTATCTTTTTCTCTCGTCCTTAAGTCGCGTCGCCATTGACCATACAATAACTTTTGGTACAGTTAACCGATTTTAATGAAATCAAAACTAAATGTTACTCAAGGACATGCTTTATGATTCTGTTTGTGAGGTTTTATCGTGAACGCAGTATTTTAGTAGTGATACGTGTTTAAACAAACACACTGACAGATATTTCTAAAAATTCTTGTAATGTAAAATACTTATTCCAAGACACCTGCTACAATTTTTTTCACCAAAATCAAAAAACATAGAGACGTTCGATTCACATTTTTATTATATGTATAGATATGGCCATTCTGTAAAGGGAATATTCTTAATATCTTAGTTGGTACATACTTGCGAAGCCGGGTGAGCAACTAGTATGCGATGAGACCAGGAAATTTCAAATGATACCTACTACACAAAAACTTTCATTACCCTTCATACAATAGTATAAGAAAGCCTAGCTGATGTTCGTGAATTCATTCTCATGAAATTAGTTTTGCTGTTGCAATGGAACTGTGTGTTTTATCAAGTACCTACAGCCGTCTGCTATTTATTTATTTTTTATTAAATTTTTGTCAATTCTAACTAATATATAATACTAAAATTAAATTATCCTTACAAAATTGTATTATTACTGTTTAACCCATAAGGGAAAGGGTCATGATATGATATGATCCCAATAGAAGAAGAAGAAGTAACATCTAAATTACATACGGAGATATTCTTGGACAAACGCTTTAATTTTATTTACATGCACAGGTTAGCATATGACAATAGTCTAAAGAAATTGGTTGAAAATAAATAAGTCTTAGAGATAGTATACGAATATTATAGAGTACATTAGACTGTTCCTTTTTTATTTAATTGCACGCATTATTCTCTGAAGGTTTAAAAAAACCTTTATGTATTTTATAGTATACTTATTGAAGATGTTTATACACTATTTAACGCTAAATTAAGAGCATAGGAGCAGAGTTTTACCATAGAAACTGTAGCTCCGAGAGTAAACGAGAATCATATATATATTAATACGTGAAGCCCAAACTTTGTATCCCTTTTTGAGAAAAATGCGCGAACGGATGAACGTGAAACTTGGCATAGTTAAAGTTTACATGGAGGAGAAGTGCAGAAAGCTATTTATTTTATATAAAATGCATTAGAAGTACATTAAATTAATTAAAATATGCATTACTCACACTACTGCGTCAATTTTACACAACATATACACCCATGTAAATAAAAAAGACATTTTGCCATCTGTCAATATAGGACTTCAAAAAAGGTTGTGAAGAAGGTTGCTATGCTCGACTGTATGTATTATTTTACTCTTACTTTCCAATTACCCTTTTTCATTCGACATTCAACTTTAAAAAATCAATGAACTATGGTCGAATGTCGACCACTGGGCGCCCACTAGTAAATTATAAATACGGACAACAAAGTACGGCGCATGGTATCGTTAGTTTTAAAAAATCTGCACAGTACTTTAAATATAATAAAATTGAATGTAAAATCATAGAGTCATCGAAAATAAAATAAGTTACTATATTTATGAATCGACCAAGGAGTTTCTGCTTCAGCGGAGTACATTTTTAATGTTTGCACGCAGCCCCTAACTTTTATGATTTCTAAGCATTTTTCGGGACGTTTATTGGGGTCGTACGCCAGCCACATAAAAGTTAAATGATTATGTCAGCATTCTGTACAAAACTGTACAATGTGTGATATTGTGGAAAAAATGTGAAATTATCTCTCCCTTACCGCACGATTGACTCACATAAATAAAATGGTAATTTTTATTCGTAATAAATTTCCACAACATTTTTGTATATATTTCCTCTCAATACATTTTTTCCATATGTTATGAGTGATCAGAAGCACCGAACGGTGCATAAAGCGAAGATAAACAAACACGCGGTACATTATCTCGATGGAATGGTTTAAAAAAAATACTTAATTGATTTTAATATCTGACCGCAATCTATACTTATATTATAAAACTGGAGGGTTTGTTTATTTGGTTGAACATGCTAATCTCAGGAACTACTGGTCCGACTTGACTTTTATTTCACAGTTAGATAGCTCATTTATCGAGGAAGGCTATAGGCTATATATCATCACGCTGAAACCAATAGGAGCGGAGCACCAATGAAGAATGTTTCTAAATCGGGTTTTTTCCTTTTGGAAGCTTCCGCTGCGTGTGGACCTTAGCCCAAAGTAAATGTTCCACGCGGACTATCATAATCTCAGTATTAGCACTTTCAAGCAAACAAACAAACCCTCCAGCTTTATAATATTAGTATAGATTTCTCGGTAAATTAGTGAGATGATTCTGAATGACAATGATATGAGTTTACTCATTATTATTTTTTTTCAGTTTTGTTTATTACGCACAAATACGTTGTGGCTTTCCGCCGTTTCCTAATTTAAATATAATTAGTTTAATAAATAGCATATAAATCTGGCAACATTGTCAATAAGGCACCCAAAAGACTTGTAACCAGGGGCCTAAAAATGTAAACCCACGCGCTACCCAGACAATTAATACTGTCACCCGGAGACACTTAGGGACGCTAGTGTAAGACGCTATATTCATTGAACCAATATTTGTATCTTAGTGTGTGTTATAACTTGTATTACATCTGCATTAAAAGAGCAGTCCATGTCGCTCTTTCAGTATTTTATTTCACTGCGCCGATAACAACCAACACAAACCCTCCAGGCTACAAAACGCCAAAACCTATATTCGGAATTATAAATAGGAGGGAAAGGTGGTTGCAATTTCATACGAGTTACTTCTATTTCCTTTGACGCGTTACATAAACATCATATAATAAAGTCACAAAGAATCGTCAGTCATGATTTAAATACAAGTTAGAGAATCGTGGCTATTTAAAAGTCCGTTTAATACCTTGAGATTAGATCACATGCCTTACTAAATTATCAAAGAATTTGATAGCAGACTCCTTCTCCGTCAAGCCTAAAAAACCGAAGATATATGAAGATTGTTACAAAACATTGTATAAACTAAGTTAGCTTAAAGTAATGAATGTTAACATTATAAATTCTATTTGAAATCAATTTACTTACGCGACGTGGAAATTGGGCTGCGATGCGGGGTCGCGGTTACCGGTAACAGCTATTGACTTTAACTAATAAATGCTTACGTACAAACTTTTCCTGACTTTGCCACTGATATATATATATGTGTATGTGTGTATATATATATAACTAAGTGTGCCCGCGACTTCGGCCGCGTGGAAACTTATGAACAAAACATTGACTAATAAAGTCTGAATTTATGATTTCTAATAACTATCTACTATTCTCACGTACTTAATATGCGTCGTCATTAAAATTACAATAACTTTTGACAGACCGAATTGATTTTAATGAAACAAAGACTAAACGTTAGTCGAAGATATGTTTTATGATTTTCTTGAAAAGGTTCTACCATGAATGTTGTATTTTAGCAGTGATGCGTGTTCGAACAAACAGATAGACGGATATTTTTTTAAATGATTCAAAAGTTTTTATTACTTATTCCTAGACACCTGCAATAATTTCTTTTACAAAATCTAAAATGTATACACTTTTTTTTTCGAACTGACTACGCTATGACGTAGCAAGGTGTTAACAGCTTCACCGGACTACAAAATACATAGTTATTATATATATACAATGTTTATTATAACAGTTGATTGTAAGGAAATAAAATGTTCCATGTTACATCTATCGTTATGAACGTAAGAGTAATGGCCGGTGTCATGAACATTGATCATTTGATCTATTCATTCGAATAAATATTCAAATGAGTGATAGAGTAATTTCAAATATAATTCGGAAAGAAATCATTATGTCATACTGAATTCTAATTCTAGTAATCTCTACAGAAAGTCGGCTGATAAAATTTATGAAGTAATGCAAATAAGAAAATAATTGATATGTAAGTAACAGAGAATAAAATACTTTTGTTTAAGAAAACATGTAAGCAAATTTTATTTTTAGAGTAATTGATACCCGCGACTTCGTCTGCGTTGTTTTTTATCACGCTTTTATTAGCTTCACCTGTATGTATGTATGTTTGTAACCGACCACTTTGAGCTCCATTTTGTCCTACTTTGAACGATCAGATTTCATTCAAACTTTGTACACCTGTCAAAGGTCGATGACAATGCAATAATCCGAAAAAAAAAGTTAAAAAAATTAAAGTAATAAAATGAAAAATAAATAATAGTTTAAAAAAACAGAAAATAAACTTTAATAAATTTGGATTAAGAATAGTGTGTAAATTAGAAATAAATGTATATTTTTGTAAAAAGTGACAAAAAAAGATAAAATGATATCTGGAGGTGCTGATATTATTAAGAAGATATTTTTTTCACAGAGAAAAAACCTTAAGCATCACATCGTTGAACCCATGTGACACAGCGCTGAACGTGTAATTTTTTGTAGATAGGTACCAATGGTCAAGATGCAGGCAAAACTAAAAAAAAAGAATCTATCCAGTAGTTTTTGAACAATGTGTGCACTGTTTGCAGACACGAATGTATATTTTTATATAGATAAAATACATTTCTTAGTATGAATAGAAGACAGGTTGAAGAAGTCACAAGGACTACCGACAGAAGTGAAAACTCAAAATAGTGGAAAAACTATGTTCTTTATTGAATTCATAAATCAATTATACTAGAAATCATTTAAATTTCATAATTTGTAATTTATATAATATATTAATCAATTAAATGGGCTGCACTAACTCAATACAAAATATCAATATTACATGTACGAGTATATAGACATATCGATATACTACGCGACGGTAGTTTGACGGAATCGCAGTACATTACGAGCATGTCAGTGACAAACCCATAAGTGTAAGTAACCCGAGCTGTAAGGGGTGTAAGACACACAAGCCAATCTCACCTGCACGTGGTGCACCCTGCTGAATAATGAACGAGGCAATGGCGAAAGCAGGCTGGTAGCCTGACTGGGTCGCAGCCCATATACATGGTTATGGCGAAAAAGCCCGTCATAGTGATTCGCTTCTGCGGGTCGCGTTTCGGGATCAGCCTGTGCATATCCAGCATTTCGCAGGGCGGCATGACTGCGGCAACCGGCGACGGATAGTGTGTCACTCTGTGATCGTCATTATTTTTGGATTGTACTGTGCTTACCATCAGGCATGGTGCAGTCACTATGGCGTGCTACAATAAAAAAAGAAAGATTTTCTCGTTTCAAAAATCACTCACCGCGGCTAAACAAGTTTTCATTTCGAAATAATCGTGAAAATTTATGACCGATTCAACCTCAGTTGAATCACCTTGAATAACTTTCAAACTAGTAGTTTTAACAAAAATATAACTTAAACCTTTTTTGTAAAATATTCGATTCTCTAGAAGAATATATATTAGAAATTTCAAGACTATACTCTGTTATGGCGTTTCTAAAGCTATTACTGGTTTCAGTATGAATAGATCGGCTCGCACGTGGTAGTACCACACTCTCACAGAAAACCGACGTGAAGTAATGCTTGCATTGTTGCGTTTCGTTCGGTCAGTGGGAGCGCCGGAGACCCCCACCTCCCCCAAGTGTCTATGGACGGTGGTCATCACTTAACATCAGGTGATCCACCTGTTCGTTTGTCTCCAATGACATAAAAAAAATATTATCCTAAAGAAAAGAAATATTTCAATATTATTCACACACTTTGTATGAAAAATTGCTATGAGTTCTCGTTATTTATATAAAAAACCCAAGGTTTTATTTTTCGACCCCCACAATGAGTAATTTAAAGAATAAAATGTGTTTTTTCCCACATAATCTTTTCATATAATATATATATATATTCACATAAAGAATTAAAATTCCGTCTAATATAATTTCGCGTTACTTCGTTTAGGAATATATTCTAGCCCAGTAATAAATAAATTAATAAACTGGTATTATTGATAATGAAGTATACCTCGTATACCTGTTTCATACATTCAATTTAAGTTATGGTTGATTTAATGGTTGCTCATTTATTCTGTGTCCTTGGCTTACAGTATATTTGTAAATCTCTATATTTTCGTAGCGATTCCGTTGCTGTTTGTTTCCAGTTAATCCCGAAAAGCAGAACAAGGGACGGAAAATGGAACGAGTTGTGAATGTTTGTCGAATAAACACAAACGTGACTCGTTGTATCAAAGCACCGAATGTCAAACATTGCAGCGAGCGGATTGTAACTATCTAGCTCTAAAAATATTCATTTTGGGCTTCAGCGTTAAAAAATATGTGCACGAAAGCCTCATGAAAAGCAATGGAAGTACTATCGAATTTTTTTCCTAGTACAATAGGGAACTAAACTAAGGAAAGCTATTTGAATCTCATATTTTGAAACAATAAGTACATGGATTTTAATGGATGTAGACTTTTATTAGCAATGCTCTTATAATTCAAGTATCTTTTATTCTAATTTAAGAATATGACGCCACTGTATGTGATGAATTTCGTGGTGGTGGAGTGGTTTGACCGATGGAATATCAATTCGATGTCCGCAGGTTCGAACCTCGGCATTTACTAACGAATTTTCTGTGATTCGCATACATATACTAATTTAAATTGGTAACACTATCGACTGGTTGAAGGAAAACATCGTAACTTGAATCTTACTGTAAGACCACCGTATGAGGGAAAATCTATAAATGTGAATTTCCCTAAGCTTGTAATAACCAATACGTGATGGGCTGGCGTGGTAGTTATGTCTATACTTTCATTCGGAGAGAATTTTATGGTCCTGCATTGACTTTCTCACAGTCTGATGTGATGATAGTCACAGTGCAATCTTGAAATAACGGCGACCAACAAAACGATTTCCAATTCATCAGCAGCCATCGTCATGCTGCCCTGCAAGCATCTCTACAGCTGGATACACTAGTTGATCTCAAAATACGATAAACGTTAGCTATTGTGACAAGATAAGTAAATATACATCTTAAAAATTAACAATAATTTAATCTCATTTTATATAATTCTTTAGTATATTTAGAAATAAGATCAGCGGAATGGGAATTACATATGTTTAGCGATGTGGAACGAACCGCTACTTTACTACGCTACGCTTTGACTGCATTCCACCAAAATGCGGTGCGCGACGTTGGTGAGTTCGCAGATTTGGTAGATTGGAGATGGATTACAATTCTATATCGTAAAACCTTATATCTTTCTGAATTTGTATTAAAAGTTACTTTGTTTAAAATTGCATTGATACTACAGAATTAATCAAAATATTTGCAACGCGTGTCAAGATTTTATCACTTGATTTTTCTTTGGATTGTTGCGTGTAATTATATAAAATATTTTTTTATTTGTTATTCTTCGTAAACCTACATATAGAAAATGTCACGAACAGTACATGCTTTTGCAGTCTCTAACCAATAAATTAACTAGCGGTCTTGGCGGACGTTGTCCTGTATTGTTAATAAAAAAATATCTAAAATTCGACCGCAGCGCCACCTACAGGGTCCAATTGTGATTCTAAACCATTCTCGGATCTATTCGAACACGCACACAAAATTTCATAAATACGGTCCAGCCGTTTTGGAGGAGTTCAGTGATATACGCACGCAGGTACAGAAGAAATTTATATATAAAGATTTACAAATTACTACTCGGTGAGATCTCTAGACATTAAATAGAAGCTAAACAAACAAAAAAAGGTAAAAGAAAAGATTAAATGGTAATAAAAAAAAATAACTGATCAAATAGTAAGTGATAGGGAAATAGGGAATTATTAAAGTGGACTTTTGTTTGAAGACAAGATCTATTATACAAAGTAATAAATAAATATATTATTGAATATTCTCTAATATAGTTTATAATCAACGAAATACGGCAATAAAGACTGAACAAAATTGTAATTAGTTAACGCAATATTCAAAATGTACAATTATAAAATTAGTATTAAAGTTGCATAGTTAGCCAATTTTAATAACAATATATCATTAATACATACCGCAGAGCGATATTGTGGTAATCATTCCTGTGCGAGATAACCACTACAATATACTTTATTATATGTTGGCGCATTGCCCTCAAACTGTTCTGTTAAATCACTTTTATAGTGAAACGATATTATAAACAACTATTTCTCGTTTATTGGAACGATATTATCCACTTGGAATAATACCGTCTTCACCTCGTTCTGTTGTTTTGTATTATAATTTGTTTATTTTGTCTGTTATATATATAATGCTATTAAATTTATAATTTTAATAACATTTATTATGCAAGTTATAAATGTTACTAAACTTAAAATCATACGATGAAATCTCGTTAAAGTTAATATTCAAATTTACACTAATATAGTAAAAACCGAGAGATTATTTTTTTATGTAGTAATCTCTTGAAGTGATCGTCATTATCGGCCTGTAAGAGACCCACTGCAAGGCCATAGGCCTCTTGCCGAAGGAAGGCATGGGCATAATCACCACGACAGCCCTCGACGTATTGGCGATTTAAAATTCTGAGAAATCCACAGTTCTCCCATACACAGTAGTACAACAAGAACATTTCTCAGGATCAGACTTCTTCACGTTTTCCATCACCGTCAGCCCATAGTGTTACCAAGTTAATTTAGTAAATGTATGCAAATTTCCAAAAAAATCGTTGGTACATACATGCCTGGGTCGGCAATGATATTCAACCGGTCAAACCATTACAACACCACGTCTCTCTGGAAGTACCAAGTACCAATCAATTTTTTTTTTGTATTCTATAGTGTATTATGTATATAACTTTATACTACCACCCTTAGGAGCAAAGAAATTATATTACAAAGTCGGAAAGTACAGTAAACCAAACTATAGTAAACAGTTCCGTGCGGCGAAGCACAGAGTGCCGAGGGACAGAAGGCGCGGAAAATTAAACGCAAGTATAACCGCGCGGCACAGTTAACTAATAAGAGAAAATGGACTGATTATACAATATTATACACAATTTATCAATAGTAAATAGTATTAAAAAAAATACGTGCGTGTATCAGTGTACACACGTAAGAAGCGAAACTTCTTTATGACATCATTTTTCGAAAAATGATCTACTATATTTATAACTTTACAGAAATTGGTTAAATAAAGCTAAATTAGATAGAGTTTAAGCAAAAGGCTTTTATTATTATAAACACGAATACAAATAATTCAATTATTTTACCTTATTGTTACTAAGATTATAATATATAATAGCATTTCATTAATTATAATAGAATTATTACTATTATTGTTATTGTTATTATATATTTTTGAAATTAATGGCTTATGATAACTGAACTATGAAATATATGGTTTACATTCCTCGGAATCTGATCATTGTGAGCGCACCTTTAGAAATAAACATGGCGCGTAACCGAAAAACGTTACATACGTTTTTACATGCTCTAAAATTCCTCCCTATGTCGATAAAGAAGTTTCACTTAAAAAATCCTTATCACAAGAAGCCGCAATGACTGCGGCGCAAGCTGATCCCATATCGAGACATGAAATATATTTGCTATCAAAGAGGGCATTGTAGAAGTTAAAACATACAAATTTTGTACACCTCTGTATTATGTATACAGTGCCTGATAAAGTGATAAGGATAAGGTGGATAATGTGAAAACATTGTTAAAGGTTTTGTTTGTATTGTGCCAAAAATAAAAAGAACATAAATGCTCTGAATTAATATACGCTTGTCAACAAAATTTGTTAACTAAAGAAAAATTACCTTAAAGAATTAATAAAAAGGAAAGAAACATTTGAAGACAACTTTGTAAGAAAATGATTCAAAGACAATAATTATTTTATAATCCTGTTTTACAAGAGCTCCTCTGTCTATGACGCAAAGGTAATAAGGCTGATTCCTGACCCTGTTACCTAAGGTTTTTAAAGTTATTAATCTTTATTTATGAAATCTTCAATGAAATCAAACTTATAAATTCATAAACACCGTATAACTTTATTTTGTCTTAAGATGAATTGACAATAGGAATATTTTTAGAATTTGTCTTTAACATTTATATGAAGAGTAATAAATAAAACGGACACTATTTTTCATGAAATATGAATGACTAAATATTATTCGGGGAAGATTAATAATGGGAATGCGAAGTAAATACACAAAAATATAATTAATTAGAGTTAGTTATCCGCTTTGCGAAATTAGATACCGCGTATCCATGATTGTTTGTTTAAAACTACAGGTCTATTAAATCATAGAAATCTTGCAATAGTATGTCGTATATATAGAAAATCGTAACAGCTCTTATGTATTGTCTTTTGTAGTTTTAGCAAGATGGCAACAACTATTTTAAAGTAGTGCATTAAACTTAACACAAAATTACTCAAAACTTCGCCAAGAACGCGTTCTTAACGCGTAGTCCGGTGAAGCTGTTAAGACCATGCTAGGTCAATAGCGTAGTCAGTTCGAAAAAAACCGTTCTTACTGCGCGTCAAGGCGTACTAAACTCGCGTAATATCGCCGCGTTATAACGCCACGTTGTGTTGCTCTACCACCTACATAATGCTGATGCGTAGTGCTTATAAAAACCATACTGTATTGAAACTACAATAATCTTATATGAAATAAAATTATCGTGATATATTTTTAAGGAAGAGTCAAGTGTACTAGGAATAAAGCCAACAAAAAAAAATTGTTAAAATCTATTTAGTAGTTTTTGAGCTATACGCACACAACGGTAAACCTCGAATATTTTGTTCATATAGATTATTAGGGTGGCCCAAAAACAATTTTTTGTCGAGTCTCTTACGAAAACATGTTAATCTATTATGATTTAAGATACACCCTAAAGAGCAGCTCAAAAAAATTTAGAGGACGCTCAAATTTTTTTATAGTTTGTTGTCAATTATACTTTAATAGTCAGAATCGCTTCGATTTTTGTTCATCTCTCTAGCATTATTTGTAAGAAATAAAAAAATACCGTTAATTTTCATGTTCCGAAGTCGCTCGAAACGGTCTAAGATACTCTACTTGGAAACTGAAAAAAATTTTGAGCAACCTTTGAATATTAAAATATCGACTTGAAAATGTCAGGATTTTAATACTTGAAAATAGTTTTAGTAAAAGTTTAAAATTTTGACGATTTTGGATTTTTTTTTAAATGATGAGCGACCTCTTACAATATGATAACGAATATTTTCTTAACGGACCTAAAAAAAATCTTCGGTTTCTTGGGCCACCCTAATATAGAACAAATATAATAAAGATATTATACACACAGTGGCCGGCACCAAGTTGTATTTTATATATAACTAGCGGGCCCGCAGACGCTGTGCCGCCCCGACTATAAAAAAATCCTTGACAAATTATAAACCAAAACCTTCCTCATGAATCACTTTATCCACTGGTGAAAATCGCATGAAAATCCGTTCAGTAGTTTTTAAGTTTATCGCGACGGGACAGACAGACAGACGCGGTAGGGGACTTTGTTTTATACTATGTAATTATTAATGATACATATATTATGTAGCATATATAATTTTTAATAATTTTCCTTGAGTTGATCGATTCTTCGAATTCATACTACTAGAAATGAAACTGTAAATAACTCATTAATTATTCCCGATTGCATCACGCACTTGATAGCGAATAAAATAAAGTGCTCAAACTAATTAAGTACGTTGTATTGATTGCTTCATTATCTCGTTACAGTTACGCCCGCCAATTATATAGATGGAGTGTTCGGAGTGTAGGGCGTAATGTCCGTCGCGACTCGTAGCAAAAACTAAATTATATCCGCTACAAGAACTATAGATTCATTATCTATTGAGATAAAAAATTAATGCGTACAGCCATTGTTTCAACATTCTTTTGTAACGACAAAAGTGTTTGGTCATGGCTCCAGCCACACGGATATTTTGATTCTATAGATAAAGAATGTACCAGATTGTATATGCAAACACGACGCATGTATGTGAACATACACACATAAAAAAAGTCTAAGCAACATGCGTGTTATTACAAATTTTACCATTTATATTAATTAATTTCTAAGTATTTACTCAAACAAAGTGCGTAGGTAAGTAAACTTTTTTGTTATTGATGACATATTGGCTGGTTGTAAAAAAAAAATTTGATTATGTTTTGTTTTTTCATAAAATTCAAATGACTGCGAATTTGTTTGAATTTAAGTGCGTTTTAATTGCTACGTTTAGTCTTGATTTTACAATTTTACCAACCATTTAAATAAAGTTAGCGACAAAATTGCATTGTTAGATATTCTTAACGTCATGAAGCGACGCCATTTGATGGCAGATGAAATGCAAAGAGCTGTAGAGATGTTGCAAGCAAGAAGTAATCAATCTCAGGTATCTCGACATTTTGGCATTGATAGAAGTGTTATTTGTCGTCTTTGGCAGCGCTACAATAATACAGGAGAACCCGCTGAACAGCATCCAGGCCGTAAAAGGAGTACAACCACTCGGCAAGACCGGTACATACAACTGACTGCAAGACGCCAGCCGATGTTAACCGCTCGAGAGATAAGTTTGAGGCTACAAATTTCAAGTGGTGTTGATGTAAGTCCTCAAACTGTGCGAAATCGACTGCATGAGTACGGCCTACGAGCTCGACGCCCAATCAGGTGCCCACCGATACGTCACGGGAATCGCGCTCGTCGATATGAATGGTGTAGAGAACGCATAACATGGACCCAGGAACAATGGGATAAAATTATGTTTTCCGATGAGTCGCGATTCGGGTTTAAGCCTGATACAAGAAGGGTGCGAGTGTATCGTCGGCCCGGAAATACTGAAAGGCTCAGGTGCGTTCAGGAAGTTCATCCATACAGCGGCTCAACAGTTATGTTATGGGCGGGTATTATGAAGAACAGGCGAACTGAGCTCGTTTTTGTAAATGGAAACATGAATGCTGAAAATTACATTGAGGATATTCTCAGACCTTATGTCTACCCATTTGCACAAACCTTTGGCTCCGATTTTAGGTTAATGCATGACAATGCGCGTTCACATACAGCTCGGCGAACCAGTGAATACTTTGCAACGGAGAACATCCGGGTATTGCCCTGGCCTGCACAATCGCCAGATCTCAACCCCATCGAGCACGCATGGGACATGCTCCAGAGACGTGTTTTGAAGGACTTGGACGGAGCGACAACAACCCAACAGCTGAAGGATTTGCTACAATTCCATTGGGAGCGAATACCGCACGATGACATAAACAGTCTCATTAATTCAATGAATAATCGTTGCCGACAAGTTCTGAATAGCAGAGGAGACCATACTTTGTATTAAATTGTTCTATTCTTTCACAATAAATACATTTTCTTTAGAAATTTCATTTTGTAAGAAAAAAGTTTAGTTTCTTATGTATCTTAGTTTCTACAGTATATTCTAAGGTTGTTCATTTCTGTTATTAAAAGCTCTACCACTCTTACCACTCTACCACTCTGTCTGTCAGTGTGTTTGTATGTCCACGCGTCACTGCTAAAACACTGGATTCAAAAATAAAACCTCAAATCACAAACCATAAAACATAACGTAGTCTTTATTTTATTAAAATCGGTTCACTCTATCAAAGATAACTGTAATTTGAATGACGGCTCGAGGTAAGTACAAGAGAAGATCTATACTAATATTATAAAGCTTATTTGTTTGGTTGAACGCGCTAATCTCAGGAACTATTGTTCCGATTTTAAAAATTCTTTCAGTGTTAGATAGCTCATTTATCGCGAAAGGCTATATATTATCACACTAAGTATACACAGTAGTATACACCGATAGTAGCGGAGCACGAATGAAGAATGTTTCAAAATCGTTTTTCTTTTTCTTTTGAGAACTTCTGCTGCGTGTTAGCGCGCCAAGTAACTCATGCAAAGTGACTATTCCACGCGGACGAAGTCGCGGGCAGAAGCTAGTTATATATTAATTCATAATATACATTAATGGTTAATTGATCAATAATCGTTCTACAGTTCATTTATGAAACCACTGAAATAATTATTATTCTCTTTGGTTTTATTGAATGTAAAATTGAATTATGGTCGATTTTCGACCGTATCGGTCGGTGAGCGCGGTGCATTTAATACTAAAGTACCGTAATAATTAACAGATAAAGCTACAATGCATAAAGTTCTATGCTATTCGATCAGTCACTATATATACTCAGGTATATATGGATATTTAGACACAGAGAGCATTTATACTGTATCTATTTTACTATAACTTAACTATCCATTACAATAAATAATCAAAAACGCGTGAGGGTCACCGGCCAGTAACTAGCAATTAGTTACCTATATATACATTATACAGGTTGATTTTTGGAGTAGTCCGGTGAAGCTGGTAAGACCTTGCTTGGACAATAGCGTAGTCAGTTCGAAAAAATAAAAAGATTTTTGGACGACGCATTAAGAGTTAGTTCATATAAAACTATCATTGATTTTTTGATCTATTTTGGTCTGTGTTCACAGATTTAGAATAAAAATATGTGGAGTTAGAAAAATATGGACAATTTAGACTAAAACCTATTTGGTGGCAATCGATTCTATGGCTTATAAGGATCAAAACTTTAGGACTTAGTGGGGTTTGAGTTATAGAAAAGTAAGTAATTGCAAAAAAGTTTCTCAATACATTTCTTTGGAAGTAAACACGAGGGGCAGGTAGGCTGGCATGTACAGTAATTAATTTACTACCAATTCTTAAAATCTACTTTCAATTATATACGAGAAAGTTTGTGAGCATAGTTAAATGTTTGTTTGTCTATCACACAAAAACTACTGAACGAATTTCGATGCAATTTTACTGTAAAACAATTTATACGTCACAATAACATATTCACACCACTATTATAACAGAGAAACATTTGAATTTTGTTTGTAATGTGTAAACTCAAAAAATACTTAACCAATTGTAAAAAAAACACTGCGTGTGTCGGTGTGTATACGCGAAGGAAGTGAAAGTTATTTGGTTTCTATGTATTAAACTATAACTATATATATGAGAATGCTTATAAGCCAATACTATATGAAGTCATATAGTGTGAATACTTAACTATACATTTACTCATTTTTGTATACTACTAGACCCCAGACAGATTCTTTATACATATATACCTCTACTTTACGTATAACGAAATATAACGAAATGTTTCACTTCAATAAAAATAAACTTATAGGAAATCAGCGAGTAACATAAGCTGTATTTTATTTTCAAAATTTACGCTGACGCTAATGAAGTCACGAGAATAAATAGGCTAGTCTTCGCCATCCCGGCCTGGTGCCAGGGTCCGCTTTCCCACTTAGCGTTCTCCACTTTGCCCGGTCTTCGTCATCCTTTTGTATGAGGTGGTTCTCTTTTATGTCTGCCTTCACCACTTCTAGCGTTTTTTGCGCCTACCGCGAGAACTTCGGCATTGTACGGTGATATTAAGACATCTATTTTCCACGTGGTCTGGAGCTCTGTGACTTATGTGGCCGTACCATCGGAGGCGACTTTCCTGCGGCTTGTCTGCAATATCACTGATTCCAAGGAGCCCTGATGAACATCAACCGTAATTGGAAATGGGCGAGTATCTCCAACAGCAGTCCGCACTACGGATTTCGAATTGCGGTACATGTCTCGGATAATATCAATATAGGTTTGTGGCACGTTTTTCTCCTTCAAAACCCACCAAATTACTGGACGCGGTATGCAGACGAAGGCCTTTTGAGGTCCAGAAAAGCTATGTGCAGTGGCTTATTTCTCTGTCTGTAGGCCTGGGTCAGCATTCTAAGGGTAAAGATGGGGTTTATAGTCCTAAATCCAGGAAGAAACCCATACTGACACTCCGAGACAACTCACACTTGCCGGAGTCTGGCATGACACATGACCTTAATACCTCGGTAGCTACTACAGTCCTGTACACTACCTTTGCCGTTTAAGATTGGAGAGATTATGCTTGATATCCAAGAGCCAGGCATAGTGCAACTGGAGAGTATGTGGTTAATAAAGTCAGTGAGTATAGTCACACCATAAACCTCCGTCGATTATAAGCATAGCATAAACTACACTATATAAATCATCACATCAATACGAGACCCATTGCAAGACCATAGGCCTCTTCCCTAACGAAGGTATGGGCATAATCAACACGCCAGCCCACGACGTATTGATGATTTAAAACTCCGAGAAATCACACAGCTTTAAAAACAACATCCGCCATCTCAAGATTTAAATCTTAATTCGGTATACTTGTCCGTTACATACCAAGTATTTACTAACAAACTGTATTAAATAATGCAACACGTGGCGCACTGGTAGAAGTCATCCTATTTAGTCGACAACTCACGGCTTAGGTCCCAGAAGATGATTAATCAGTATTTAAGCCTTTAACTAAATACTTTAACTTGAACAAATTCTAATATAAACGCAGTATTTGAGAATTTCCTTTACTAAGGTCGTCGGTATAACGTTTATTCTAAGTCAGCAGCACCCTAAAGGCGTTCGTAGAACAAGCACGTACCCTTATTTGCAGTGACATTTGTATTCACCGAATAGTTTCTGTAAACAGATCAGACAAATTGGGCGAAGTAAACACACAAACAAGACGCTCGAGTGAGTCAAAAAGGGCCGTAAATAAAGTTATAAATGTGTAATAAAACTTCACGCTTGAAACGGCTAAAGGTATTTATAATATTTTATATTAAGAAATAAACACACAGTTTTACACGCAACCATTTAATTCAAAGCTAAGTATAGCATCTATTTTGATAAATTGATAATCGATTGTTATTACAAATAATCGAATAACCAAATGATTTAATTTATAAATGTTATAAAATTATGGTTCGGTTCTGAATAGATCTAATAAATCATGTTTTTTTAAAATTGTTTATAGGATTATTTATTTAGTATATGACCACAATCTTATCTGATGTTAAATAACGATATGGTATAGAATACTAACCTAGAGTGGGCTGGCTCTTAAGTGCAGCGTCCGGAACACATCAACACGTGCTTGGCGACAGATTCTCAACTGCAGGGTGGTAGCTAATTAGGGTGAAGTACGATGTTTTCCTTCACCGAAATCTCGACTCAATTGCCATGATTCGGACCTACGCCCATAAATAATATAAAAAAGTGTGCGTGTACTTAGGTACACGCGTTAGAAGTTATACTTCTTTTGGCGTAACAAGATAAAAATCTTTTCTAAACTTTTATCTTTCACCTTATTCTACGTTTGTAGAAAAAACGACACTAACAATAGAAAAAAGATATTTAATACATTGAAAGTTTTAATACAAAGAAACAAAATGTTGACTATGGCTAACTTCAGGGTGTCGGTTTTTCTTGACAGTGTGCGCGCGAATCGTGATAACTTCAGGGTGTCGATTTTTCGTGACGGTGTGCGCCCGCATCGTGATAACTTCAAGTTGTCGGTTTTTCATGAAGGTGTGCGCGCGCATCGTACAAATTTACTCTCATTTTTCCCTAACGCGCCAAAAGAAGTATAACTTCGAAAAGACAGACGCAAATAGCGACTCTGTTTAATATATTTATAGATAGAATAATCGATAATAATATAATAATAAATGGGACTAAGAATAAACAAAACAAAATGGAGATAATATATCATAATTGTAAGTTGAAACGGTCTGTAGACTGTTAAGGATAAAAATAAATATCAATTAAGTATTTATCGTCGACCGTATCTATGAATGGATGAATTTACGAGCATCATCGAGTAGAGTTCAATAGTAAGCCCCTAGTTTCCGAGTCGTATTTCCTATTTTTATTAGACACGTGCCTTTGCCAGATGTAGATATATGTATTATTACTACGTCGGTAAATACATTATGTGTATATAAATCATTTTTAGAATTTATGGTCTAATTCTCTGTTTTTTAGTACTCGAATTAGCTAAGTTATCCCGGAATGCTATATTGCATTATTAACATATTTATATAAGAATAATAACGCATTGATTTATAGTATGCAATGCTACTATATAAATCGACAAATAAATTTGTTTTCAAATATTACCACGTGTTTTAATGCAAAGAAAGAATTGTAAAAATTTTCCTGTACTTAGAAGATATCTTTGTCTTAATTTGTTTCTTTTAGCTGCCGGTGCTTTCAGTGGCTTTTTTGGTAATTAATTTTGGTTTCAAAAGATGTTTTATACGTCAAGATGAAATTCTTTAACAATGTTGATTGCAAAAATATTTACTTTTTACGTATTTTTTGTCATGTTGACAGTCTAGCGTTTGAGTATAACGACACCTGATAATGAGTTATGATGTGGTTGAAAATGTAAGCATACTAAACATAAGAGACATTTGCATCTAGACTGGTGATACCAGAACATATGTATGTTGGCGATGGATTGTATCTTGAACATATTTTGTAAAGACTAAAAAAACAATTTTGTTTTCCATCGTAATTTTTATTAACAAAAGATAATCGTATAATGAAAACTGACTTCTGCTTTACTCACTCAGTTTTTCACCAATGATGAACATTAAAACGATTTACTAGAAAATTTCCTATATTCCATCGATGGCCTCTCCATGACGACAGTATAGACGATATGTTAACATATTTTTATAGGGTTTTGAATGAGATAATAGCTAAATATGTCCCTAAAAAACAACCCAAGAATTCCAAATTTCCACCTTGGTGTAACGGCACACTTGGTAGAATACGCAACCATTTAATTCAAAGCTAAGTATAGCATCTATTTTGATAAATTGATAATCGATTGTTATTACAAATAATCGAATAACCAAATGATTTAATTTATAAATGTTATAAAATTATGGTTCGGTTCTGAATAGATCTAATAAATCATGTTTTTTTAAAATTGTTTATAGGATTATTTATTTAGTATATGACCACAATCTTATCTGATGTTAAATAACGATATGGTATAGAATACTAACCTAGAGTGGGCTGGCTCTTAAGTGCAGCGTCCGGAACACATCAACACGTGCTTGGCGACAGATTCTCAACTGCAGGGTGGTAGCTAATTAGGGTGAAGTACGATGTTTTCCTTCACCGAAATCTCGACTCAATTGCCATGATTCGGACCTACGCCCATAAATAATATAAAAAAGTGTGCGTGTACTTAGGTACACGCGTTAGAAGTTATACTTCTTTTGGCGTAACAAGATAAAAATCTTTTCTAAACTTTTATCTTTCACCTTATTCTACGTTTGTAGAAAAAACGACACTAACAATAGAAAAAAGATATTTAATACATTGAAAGTTTTAATACAAAGAAACAAAATGTTGACTATGGCTAACTTCAGGGTGTCGGTTTTTCTTGACAGTGTGCGCGCGAATCGTGATAACTTCAGCGTGTCGATTTTTCGTGACGGTGTGCGCCCGCATCGTGATAACTTCAAGTTGTCGGTTTTTCATGAAGGTGTGCGCGCGCATCGTACAAATTTACTCTCATTTTTCCCTAACGCGCCAAAAGAAGTATAACTTCGAAAAGACAGACGCAAATAGCGACTCTGTTTAATATATTTATAGATAGAATAATCGATAATAATATAATAATAAATGGGACTAAGAATAAACAAAACAAAATGGAGATAATATATCATAATTGTAAGTTGAAACGGTCTGTAGACTGTTAAGGATAAAAATAAATATCAATTAAGTATTTATCGTCGACCGTATCTATGAATGGATGAATTTACGAGCATCATCGAGTAGAGTTCAATAGTAAGCCCCTAGTTTCCGAGTCGTATTTCCTATTTTTATTAGACACGTGCCTTTGCCAGATGTAGATATATGTATTATTACTACGTCGGTAAATACATTATGTGTATATAAATCATTTTTAGAATTTATGGTCTAATTCTCTGTTTTTTAGTACTCGAATTAGCTAAGTTATCCCGGAATGCTATATTGCATTATTAACATATTTATATAAGAATAATAACGCATTGATTTATAGTATGCAATGCTACTATATAAATCGACAAATAAATTTGTTTTCAAATATTACCACGTGTTTTAATGCAAAGAAAGAATTGTAAAAATTTTCCTGTACTTAGAAGATATCTTTGTCTTAATTTGTTTCTTTTAGCTGCCGGTGCTTTCAGTGGCTTTTTTGGTAATTAATTTTGGTTTCAAAAGATGTTTTATACGTCAAGATGAAATTCTTTAACAATGTTGATTGCAAAAATATTTACTTTTTACGTATTTTTTGTCATGTTGACAGTCTAGCGTTTGAGTATAACGACACCTGATAATGAGTTATGATGTGGTTGAAAATGTAAGCATACTAAACATAAGAGACATTTGCATCTAGACTGGTGATACCAGAACATATGTATGTTGGCGATGGATTGTATCTTGAACATATTTTGTAAAGACTAAAAAAACAATTTTGTTTTCCATCGTAATTTTTATTAACAAAAGATAATCGTATAATGAAAACTGACTTCTGCTTTACTCACTCAGTTTTTCACCAATGATGAACATTAAAACGATTTACTAGAAAATTTCCTATATTCCATCGATGGCCTCTCCATGACGATTTTTTTTATAACATAGGAGGCAAACAAACAGTTGGGTGACCTGATGTTAAGTGATCACCACCATCCCTAGACGCTTGCAACTCCAGGGGAGTCGCAAGTGCGTTACTAGCCTGTATTTGGGGGAGGGAGTGCGAGGGAGTGGGGAGGGCGAGGGGAGGCGGTCTTTGAAGCAATGATGTCTTAGTTAGACCTCATCTTTAAAAAACTATCCATAACATACAGATATTTTGCAAACAATTTCAATTTATGAATAATATTTTTGTTCAGATCTTCACTATGAAAATTTACTTACTATTACGTTAAATTGGTTATCATTATTGTGATATTTTAATTAAAAGAAAATGATGTATAAAATAAATAAAATAAGCAATTTATAAGATTTATAAATTACGTCGAGTGCGTAACGTGGAATAACAGTATAATGACATCGTCACAATAGTGTCAAAAAGTAGTATAATTTACTTGTCAATGTCTAAAGTTGTTTTGAATTTATATACTTCTTCCAAGAGTGACTCTCCCATGACTAACTTGACACTGGCAGAATTCGTATCTACGAGACGCCAATATATAAATATTGAAGTTGAAGTACTTCTTCCAAATTAATTATATCCATGAAATCCATAACATAGACAAGTATTAGAGAATATTTAAATTAAAATAATGTCCATCTGTAAACAAAAGTGATACACTCTTTTGTGATCAAACTTTTTTTAACTGAGAGTTCAATGCGTATTTAACTTTTTTATAATAACACGAATAAACTATTTAAAAAAAAAAACAAAAAAAAGCTTAATGATTGGTCGCTCAATCAGATTCATTTCGACGTAGTGGTTAGAAATTATTGTCATTTAAAATGTATCTAGGGTAAATATATGCTAAAGTATGATGTATAAAAATCCTCAAAATCGATCATTAAGTATCCATTCGCTAAAATATATCGAAACGTCACGAATTTGGATTGACTTTACACGGGTAACCTCGTAGTTCAGGCAGAGCGTCTCAAGGCCTTCAATAATTTACACCTTATTAACCAACGATTCGTAACTTAGCATATTCGTTATACGAATACCTGTACGAGAAACATTAGATAATTTTCTGTTTGTTTCATAATAAATAATTTCTAATAAATCAGATATAGGCGGTAGCTCTTTTGTTATTTAAGCCGTAACTTATCTATACTAATATTATAAAGGTGGGGGGTTTGTTTGTTTGGTTGAACGCTTTTTTTTTTCTCGATCTGACTACGCTATTGACCTGGCAGGGTCTTCACAGCTTCACCGGACTAGGTTGAACGCGCTCTTCTCAGGAAGTACTGGTTTAATTTGAAAAAATCTTTTAGTGTTATATAGCTCATTTATTAAGGAAGTATATAGGATATATATCAACAAAACTAATATGGGGCGGAGCAACAATGAAGAATGTTTCAAAATTGTTTTCACTCGGACAAAGTCGCGGGCAGAAACTGGTATAAGTTATATATGTACTGTTTTCTATTACAGTGAAATTACGTGATAAAAACGAAAGAAATATTCGTTGTTCGAATTGTAATTTTCAGTATTAACAAAGGGCTCTCTTTTCCGTATTGGTTTTTGCGTAATATTCGCCTGTTTACTTTACAACACCATATTCCTATAAGTTATATTTTAGGGCGGCTAAAAAAAACGATTGTTTTTTCGAGTCTCTTGCGAAAATAGGTTAGTATAATATGTTTTATGAGTTGTCTCAAAAGAACAGTCCGTTTAAAAATACTAAGGGTTGCTGAAGCCATCTAAAAATTTCGAAAATCATCATTGTACATCATAAATTTTGACACAAGACGAGTTGGAGTCATTTTCTGCGAAATAACTAACCCAAAAAATAGCACAATTTTACCAACTCCAATATCCAAAGCCTTCTTTTTTCTCGAACTGACTACGCTATTGGCCTAGCACGGACTTAACAGCTTCACCGGACTACAAATGTCCAAAGCAGTAATATGTAACTACATAGGAATAACGCATTGCATTATTATTCCTGGCAATTATTATTACTTCTAATGATTAGTCTAGTGAATATTATTGAATTATTATTATATTATCTAGTAAAATTTTACACTAGACCTTTTGTCATATTCAGTAGGGGACGATGGGGGAATTGCGGACACAGGGTAAATACGGACTAACGTATATCTACACAAATCCTTCCCACCACACCCTACCACTGTAATCACGTGTTACTTTCCGTCATGTTTAGTGCCGAGCAAGCATTCACGACGGACAGCTACGCACGATTTTCAAGGTAAATAAAATCAAACATGTTTGTGAAAATTAATCTAATTTTTAGCATTTACTATTTTGAGTCTATGTCTATAAAGCAAGTCACAATAAAAAGTTTTTTTTTTCTGTTGATTGCCTTGTAAATGGAGAATAGATTTCACATTATCTTTAGATGAATAAATTTGTCTACCTACAAATTATTGTCGCTGTTTTATTTTGTAACTGGTTGGGTTAATTGCGGACAGGCTCCTGGGGAAAATACGGACGTCCGCAATTACCCCTGAATATTTGTCGAAGATTAATCAAATTTATTATAAATTTTCAGATGCCTCGAAAATATAATAGAAAAAAAGAACGAACTTACACCATCAAACCTTACTAAAAGCCGCACAAGAAATAAAGGATAAGAAGACGACTTTTCATCAAGCGGATGAAAAGTTTGGTATTCCTAGAGTTACACTTTTTGATCAGGTGCAAAAGGGCTTCACTACTATTACAGAAGCTTTTAACCGCACAAAAAGCATAGATAAGGCTCTAAATTGCTTCAAGATTGCTGGTATTTACCCAATGGATCCGGATAAATTCATAGACATATTTGCAAGTTTTGGTGATATTATTGCACCAGAAGCTCCATTTGACAACAGAAACACAGATTTAGGTCATTCAAACCAAATAAAGCCTCACAATGAATTTCAAATTATCTGTGATGCAGGTGATGACAGTACTTTAATTCAAACAGGATCTCAAGAAGCACCTCAGCTCGCCAGCTCATTATCGTTAACGATAATGATTCAAACCAAATAATACTTGAAAATGAAATATGTACGTATGATATAATTAATGACGCTTTACGCCAAAGAATGACCAGTCATAGGAGCCAACCTTTCTCACTGCCACTCTTTGACACATAGTAAAGGTGCCAACTCCACGAACTAATCAAAATAAATAGTTAGTTTAAAAAAACATACTGTAATTTTTACCAGTACCCCAGAAAAAGATAAACTAGAAGAAAAAGAACAAAAGAAAATAGAAAGAAAAAGAAACAATCTGATAGCAGATGAGAAAAATAGTACAAAAAACTATCAAAAGAACACATAAAACATGAAACTACTACTAAAATGCGTAAGAAACTTAAAGAATTTTGAAGCTGACCAAGACAATGATGATTATTTTTGTATTTATTGCCAGAAAAGTATTGTGACCGACCCAACGAAGACTGGATTATGTCCTTAAAATATAAAAATTGGGCTCACGAGAACGGCACAGCTGGGACTTCTTCCAAAGGCTATGTTTCTGATTTTTGTGAATGATGTTGACCATCGTCCGTAAATACCCTATGCTGTCCGTAATTAACCCAACACCCGTCCGTAATTACCCCTAGAGCTACGGGTAATTACGGACAGACAAAGTTTTGTTTTCGATATAAAATTTATAGTAGTTGATTGATCTCGTATTACAAGTATCGTTGATTTTGTAAGTATATAACTTAAGTTTTATAATCAATAAAGTCTGACTGATTATTTCTAATAGTACAGGTTTTGTACGTTATTTCCCTTAAGCGTCCGCAATTCCCCCATCCTCCCCTACATGCCAGCTTGGCTGTTCTCCGCTGAGAGGAGGTTACGTTCTACATTCCGTTTGTGCTGCGCATTTCAAAATATTTTTTTATATATATTGTAAAAGTAAATATTATAATAACACATTCACCTGGAATTGTTCAGCCACTCCTACGTTTCACAACAACAAAAAACGTTTGATTTTTTTGCGCGAGGTGTACCTGACAAAGTTAAATCTAGAACTAGTAATAGAAAGAATCGAATATTAGTGAATAAAACAACAATAAGTAATTAAAACGTGTCCCTAGTTGATGATTGAACCTGATATCGGTATACACTGTTGCTATGTAACTGTAAAATATAAAAAATGTCATTAATTAAAATATGTTGCATATCAACGTGTAATAACCACAATCAATTACACCTGTTTCACAGCACTTGTAGAGCATCTTCTTGTTTTAGTTACTAACGATTCGCTCTTTATATTTCTAGTTTCAGATCTAATAATAAAAAAAAAAAAAAAAACGTTTTGAGTAACATCTCGCTCAAATATAATGGAACATTTTTTGTTACAGCAAGATTTGGTAACGGTTAATCAAATCCAGTAGTCCGGTGAAGCTGTTAAGACCTTGCTTGGTCAATAGCGTAGTCAGTTCGAAAAAAAAAATAAAAAAATAATCAAATCCAAGCGGAAGTGCAAAGTAACGACCACTATAATATTTAATAATGGATTTCCGTAATGTAACGCCTACTCCAATTAAATATATTGTAAAAGTAATGAAATTCGAATAAAACCTTACAAACACTAAACTTTTCAACATTAATACCTCCTTGATTACAATAACACAGCACCGCGCGGAAGCAGCGTGGTTGAGAAATATCTATAAAATTTAATGCGATCTATAGTAGAACTTATTGCGTACACATCCGCTTATTGCGAACGTAAACAAATATTGGAGGTCAGGGACCAACCGGTATTACATATCTTTGATAGGTAACACGTTCCAATGTCGATAGTAATCAAGATCGGTTCCGCGATATTAAAATTAATTTAAAATCTGTTAAAACGTAAATATATACGATAAACAGCAATCCTTGTGACAAATCAAATATGGAAATTATATTTTATGCAACTTGTTTAATAAGCATAATTGTATTTAATCTGCAGTAATATTATAAACCCAAATAGATTGTTTTTTTGAATACTATTATATAATTTCTGGAAGTATTGGTCACATTTGAAATATTCGTTTTATATGTCATAAGCCATTCGCTGCCTCTCCTGCTTTCGCGCACGAATAACCAATAATAATAACGAATAAAAAGCAAGAATATCAGATTACAATACAAACACGCGATGAAATAAAATGGTAATTGAATGTCAGTCTGTCAATTCCGTAAATATTTTTGAAGATTTCCTTACTGTCTTCTTTCTAAGCCATTCACTCACTCTTAGATTTTTGATTAGTTTCATTTTTCAGTACGAATTTTACGAGAAAAGCCGAACTGTGAATGCCTACGGTATTGTTGCGAGGATTTCGTGCTGTCAACTCTACGCAATTTTAATGGAACTCTTTTTTAGCTAAAATAATTCGTAATTGTTTAAATTAATACAGGCGTAGATCCATATGCCACAGCCAGTTCTATGTAAATCTATGGTTTATAACAAAATATAATGTAGAAATACATTGAAGTACATCCGAACACGGTGGACTAAAAACTTAGACTTTACAGTAGACAAAAAACTTAGTAAATAACGATTAAAATAAGAAATTGTAAACCATTTTAACGATACAGCAAAGTATCTAACCATGTATGTATAATTTAGTACCCTATAAACTGCGTCTGTATTTAAAATGTGGTGATTTGCGACGTATATATTTAATTTCAGTAGTGATCAATCTTTTGAATCACTCGTAACGTATAGGCAAAGTTAAGAATGTTTATTAGAATGACTCATGATAATTTTTGGAAGTCAAATCTTTTAGTTACTCATTTTGAGAACGGAAATTCCATGGCAATTCATTTATACAAGTTTAATTTGATATTTATATTAAATTTTTAATATTTATGTTCTATAGTTGTTTATAATCTATGTATCTACAAGCTGTCCTACCGGACTTCACACGTATATATTGACGAAGAAAATGAAATTAAATTTTCCTTTTACAGCATGACCATGAGATGAAATGGAATGGCAAATAAACGTCAATTTGAAGATTTCAAGATCTCTCCATTCTCTTCATATAACCTAAATTTCTCACCTTTTCGTACGATTTTTTTAAACATTTCCATTCATTTATACCTTGTACTGTCCAATCCCAAACGCAACAAAAAATTATTAACCAAATAAGTTAACTAAATATTCTGTAGATGGTAAAGCCACACTGAAGTTACTATTAGTTTCAGCATGAATTTCGGCTTAGTGGTTAAGCGCTCGCCTTAGTGGTCCGGTGAAGCTGTTAAGACCTTGCTTGATCAATAGCGTAGTCAGTTCGAAAAAAAAGAAAAGTTTCTGCATGAATGGATCGGCTCGTCCGGGGTAGTACCACCCTCTCAAAGAAAACCGACGTGAAGTAACAGTGCTTGCACTGTTGCGTTTTGTTCGGTCAGTGAGAGCGCCGCATAACCACCTTTCTGCCCCCTCCCCCTTCCCCACTCCCCCTCCCACAAACGCAGGCGGGCAACGCACTTGCGACTCCCCTGGTGATCACTTACCATCAGGTTCGTTATGTTCGTTTGCCCCCTATAATATATAAAAAACAGAAAAAAAAAGTGCACTGAAGTGATACACTTACATACAATAGATTTTTATTTATAAAGATATATCTGCTATACAACATATTTACAAAAGAAAGATGTATAAATACAAGAAAGATTCCTAATCATTTTTTCAAGAGAAATTCTTTATCTACCATATTTTTAAGCAGTGATTCCGTGGTGTTAAATTTATAAATAATAAAATATAAGTCTGTTTTATAATTTTCATAATATATCTAGATATTATATACATAGGAATACAAGAAAGAGGGTCACGCTGATTACGGAGTAGCATACTTAGCAGAATGATTGATGAACGGAAAAGTTATAAGATTTTGAAGTGTCGAAAATTACCTGTTAATTATATAAATATAGGCAATCGTTTAATTAATCGTGAAACTTTTGATTTACCATTAGCGTAACTAACATAGACCAACATTGTCCTTTATATCGTATGCTTTCTTTTTGTATTAGTTTACGTTTCTTTGATATATTCTTTTGTTTTCTGGCCTCAACTAGAAAAATAATATATTTTAATGTTTAATTTATTTTCATTATTTTTTGTTTTAATGGTATGAAACAATTTCTCTTTTTTGTACATGTTTTTAGTCACCTAAGAGGTGGTAGAGCCACGCTGAAGCTATTACTGGTCTCAGCATAAATAGGTCGGCTCGCCCGGGGTAGTACCATCCTCTCGTAGAAAACCGACGTGAAATAACGGTGCTTGCATTATTGCGTTTCGTTCGGTCCCCTTCCCCCTCACCCCTTCCCCACTCCACCTCCCTCGAACACAGGGTGGCAACGCACTCGTGACTCTTCTGGTGTTGCAAATGTCTATGGACGGTGGTGATCACTTAGCATGAGGTGAACCACCAGTTCGTTTGCATCCTTTCATTAAAAAAAAACAGACACTTGTACTAAATATTTTTTTATTATTATTTTTATTTACAGAAACTAAAACTTACCGCAAATTCATAACTACATCTACTTTAAATAATAGGTTTTGAAGAATACAATGGAGGTTTTAATACGGCCTGAAGGTTTACGTATCGTTGCGATTGTAACAAAACTTTGAGTATAGTAAAAGTTAGAGATGGTTATTATGTACTAGAGAGAGATACAAACCGCCTTGGTAGTTACTGCCGAGGGACGAAATAACTCCTTATAGCGGGATTTACTGAGTAACTTACGTCGGACGGACGCGTAACTGTCTATTTTCACATAAATTATACTTGCTAATCAAGCGACGAGGATGCTAATATAAGACAACTTACGTGATTTATACGAAATATGTATTTAGAGTGTACTTAGGATTTTTTTAAATTGTCTATCCTCTGTTCACAGCTTTATCGGACTTTTTGGACGAGCGTTTAAGGCATTCAGCCGTATGACTAGCTCCAGAGTGGCAAAGGTTCCGGACATCGGCTTAGGTTGTTACTTTGGATGCTAATTAGGAATTAAAGTTATTATTTTTATATAATTACCAGCAGTCCCTCAGGATTTCCTCTCCGTTAAACTACAATATAAAACTTAATAACAATAAAATAATGTATATAATATCTTATCAGTTTTAAAATTACATTATTACACTTAGCTCAACAAGACTTATTTCACCTCATTTCATTTAGACCAGCAAATGCCCTCGACTCCGTTTGCATTATTACACTATGACTTATGACTAAATAATAATAACACACAATATGTTGTACTATCAAAAATTGTTATTTTCATATATTAAAATCAAACAGTTACGTTTATATTCTCCACTTTTTGTAAAAAAAATATTCTATGATTTTCATTAACTAAGTATAATTGAAAGAATTGGAATACTAGTGGGCCCGGCGAACGTTATCTCACCCTGATAATAATAAGGCGTAGACAAATTATATACCTAAAACCTTCCTCATGAATCACTCTATCTCGTGCGAGAACCGCATGAAAATCCGTTCAGTAGTTTTTTTAATTTATCGGGAACAGACAGGGAGACAGACGTGGTTGAGTTGTTTTATAATATACTAGCTTCTACCCTCGACTTCGTCCGCGTGTAATAGTTACTTTTGGCTCCCAAACCCGAAAAAAACCTCTGTTTTGGAACATTCTTCATTAATGCTCCACCCCCATTGGTCTTAACTTGATGATATATATTGATTATATATGATAGGATAGGACATTTTTTCCTCGGCTTATCAACCGATTTTCCTTATTGTTATTTATTTTTTGTTTAAATATTGAAAAGCTTTAGTGTAATCGATAAAAATAATGGAGACAGACAGTTACGTTTTTTTGTTTTTTTTTTTTTATATCATAGGAGGCAAACGAACTGGTAGGTCTCCTGATTTTAAGTGATCACCACCGCCCATAGACACTTGCAGAAGTGTCGCAAGTGCGTTGCCACCCTGTGTTTGGGGGCGGGGAGGGGAGGTGGGTTATCCGGCGCTCTTGACCGAACGAAACGAAACAATGCAAGCACTGTTACTTAACGTCGGTTTTCTGCGAGAGGGTGGTACTACCCCGGGCGAGCCGACCCATTCATGCTGAAATCAGTAAAAGCTTCAGCGTGGCTCTACCACCTCTATGTATTATATATCAACGATATTGTATATATGTTTCAATAAACACAAAAATTATGCAGACCGAATTTGGTACACGTTCACAACTAACGTAAAGGAATTAAAAGAAAATTGGTATTGGTTGTAGTGGTACACTACTTGTTAAAAAGAGTCATCATATTGAAACTTAAAAAAAACGAATTGGTTGACTTTCGACCAATTAAACCCATGAAACTATTTAACTTCTGATCCTCAATATAATTATTTCATTCAGTAATTTATTAAACATGAAAAAGTTATATTCCCTATCTCTTTAACGGAGTTGGTATGTAATTAAACCCAACATAAATCAGATACGGAATAATAACAAATTGCTTATCATTTTCACAAATGATCTCTAAGAGTCTCTTTGTTATTCGGAGGGTTACTGGAATAAAAAAATATCTTAATGAACCGAGATAAATGTCGAATGTTAATTTGGTTCAAATGTTAATTACAGTAACCGTGATTTGGCACGTCGGGAGAAAGATAGAGTCGGGTAAGTTCGATTTCATATAACGCTATCTTTGTCTCTCGCAATGACATTGTTTTAATCGGCGAGAATTCGAATCTTTACGGATGTGACGCACTTTTTAGTAAAAAAAATATCAGATGAAACTATAGTAGCATAGAGCATTTTCTAAACCTGTCTGACCAGCTTCAAGTTGAAAGCACCTGTAGGTAGGTTCCGGCAGATGCACTGGAGAGTCATCCCCCTCTAGATTTAGTTTGTTACGGTCTTAAAACACATAGTTATTTAATACTAGTGGTGCCATGATACGACCGTGATTCAGCATGTAAGGAAGTGTAATTTTTTTTGTATACAAACAAAATAATAATAATAAAAAAATAATTTCAAAGGGCATGCAAGGTATGGAACGTAAGTCATGTTAAAAATATTGAATGTGGGTTGAAGAAAGGTAAATGGAACGTAAGAGTGAATGGGAAGACAATAGAATAACACGATGAGAGTGAAAGAAAAAATAGATAAGGAATGAAATACCGGGAAAGAGATAGTTTAATTGTTATTGTAATTAGAGTAAGGGAGACGATAAATATAAGGAAAAGAAAGAATGGCGAAACGTAGTCTTTTTCATATACACGTGTGTATATATTGTGTGTCATTCAAGGAGTAGTGTGTGTAGTGCATATTTTATTTAATTTAATGAATTCTAATCCATTTTATATTAAAAAATAGCTTCATGCACTTCTTCTCCATATAAATTTTAACTATGCCAAATTTCGCAACTCGCTTAAAAAGGGTCAAAGTTTTCGCTTCACATATTAAAATCTAGATTAGGTGAGATTCGATTCAAATCTATAATATATGAGAAATGAAGAAATCTATCTATATACTAAGCTAACTAAAATATATATGATTATATACATACTTAAGTGTTTAAAAGGTGTGAATACTGAGATGGAACCTGACAGGGGAGAGTAGTGGAGGAAAACATGTTGTGCCGACCCTACTTAGGGGTGTTGAAAACCATCATAAGACTTGAGACACCCAAGCCGACCTCACCTGCACGGGGTACATCCTGCCTGCTGAATAACAAACGAGGCCATGGCGAAAGCGGGGTGGTATGGTGGTATATATGGCAAAAAAGCCCGTCTATGATTCGCTTCTGCGAGTCGCGATTCGGGACTAGCCTGTGCATATCCATGTTTTTGCAGGCCGGCATGACATCGGCGACCGGTGATGGATAGTTTGTCACTCGGTGGTCGCCATTGTTTTTGGATTGTACTGTGCTTACCATCAAGCATAGTGCATTTGCCGTGCTACTATAAAAAAAACGAATAAGGTTATGTAGATGATGATGATGACTTCAGTATCTTAGAATCAAATTAACAAGAAGCTCGATGTTGGTGTTTTTAAATATTCGAATTAATATTATCAAGGTAAACGAATAACTATATTCGTCATTCTGTGTATGAAGCGTTCAAATGTTCTGAATAACGAACGTTATCTCATTGGAACGTGGCCTCGATTTGTGTACAACAATAAAATCATAACTATGTAAATAGCGAATACAATATGTACGTTAATGATATCCGCCATATTTTTTTTGGAAAAATATCCATTTTTATTATTTCAGTTATATTTATTGATACAATAATTTTATGTAATCATAATTCCCTAATAATAGTAACATCTTTATGTTACGAAGATAAAGTGGATTTATCCAATATTGAGAATTGGGAGGTCTTCTAGTAATCTTCGCGGAGTTAGAGGTGAATCAGTGTTGAAGGTCGCAAAATAAGATTATATTTATTCTTTAATATAAAACTGGACTTTTTTTAACGAAATACAGAATTGTTAGGAAACGTGTAAAAATAAAGTTTTTTAAAGTATTTTTTTCTTTTTTTTTAAATTACGAAAACTTCATTTTTTTAAGTGAAACTTCTTTAGGCGCGACTAGGAGGTAACTGGACGATAATGCAACGGAAGTCCGTTACGGCAATATGGCGTCACGTGTCTGTACCATCCGATTTTTAAATATTTATGATTTTATTAATAAATAGTTTATAAAAATAAAAAATATATTAATTTGAATAATAATAAAAATCATACAATAGAATTAATTATGTATATATGGGCGCGAGACCGTGCTGCCACCAGGTTTCAATGTCAACAAATTAAATCAAAGCTTTATTAACTGTAGTGCCTTCTATCAGCTAATACGGAACTTAAATAACAAGTTTTACTTCGATCGCGTGTGACGGTTACACGCACTTTTTTTTTACAGACTTTATAGGTTTTTGTGTTTAAATGACAATGTGATCTAAGATGGTACTCTAAGCCTAGAGGGGGCTGGCTCTCAAGTGAAGCTGCCGGAACACACCGACAAGTGCTTGACGACAGATTTTCAACTTAATTGTGATAGCTAGCCAGGTGGATTGTAGTCCGGTGAAGCTGTAAAGACCTCACCAAGTCAATAGCGTAGTCAGTTCGAGAAAAAAAAAGCTAGCCAGGTGGGCTTAGAAAAAGCTCTACCGCCATGCTATGGTTTTACCACAATGTCCTTCTTTAGCGAAAGCTTGATCGACGCGGTGTCCGAACAACTAAGCTATATATCATCGATCCAAGAAATGTATAAATAATAAATTAACTCTTGCTGCCGTCCATTGGCATAGAAATGGGTTGGCATGAAAAAAAAAATGACAGACGCTATCGGCACCAGACGCGTAAAAACACACTGTAGACGTGTAACAACGTTTCTTTGCATTAGTAGTGGACCTCATGTAATGTATTTGGCATGGGTCTCTAACAATATATGTCGCTATCGCTGTCTAATCGGTTTCGTGGCAGCCAATAAGTTTGTATACTGGGAACAGACCCTGGTAGTGGTAATATAAATTTTCGGAGGAATTCACTTCAAGACCATAAAATAAACATAAAGTGCAGCTTCCTTATATATGTACCTCCGTTTTCATATATCAAAACCGAGGTTGGATTCAGAGATGTAATTGAAATTGGAGGTTTCGAAGTATCGGATTCGTTGTCAAAGATCCGTAACATAAATCGTCATTTATTAAAAAAATGGACAATTCATTTTTTATTGGAAAGGAAATATTTTCAGATTTTGATTTCACGAGTATTGGAACCCAAATTCCAAAGGTACATCAGAGAAATTCTCAAAACCAATTAGGAAATGTTAATTGAGTTATTGGTAGTATTATGAAAATAATATACTCAAGTACATTTTGGTTCCATTTTTTTGGAGTAGATTTTTTTGTTTCGTTTATTATTACAATTTTAGGTACCGAATTGTTATGGAACAAACACTCTGAAAAAAAAGGATAAATTTGTAGGACTATTACGCGGGTCGCCGAGGGCGCGGATGGTATAATATAGTTTTGACGGTACTAGTCGCACTAACATAACTCAACTACAAAGTGAGCGAGATAACCATAATACGATGACTGTAAGTAACTCCAAGTAACATATATATTTACTACTAGTTTTTACTGCTATTCCGCTTGAGTGTTTTCCGGCATAGTCAGGACGTAGAGTAACCTATATTTTTCAGATCCCAGACTACCTTGATAACAATTTTTATTGCGATTGGTTCTGATACTTAGTTGTGAAAACGTTACATACAAATATACAGATATTTTTTCACTTATAATACTGCGTGTGAATATATTATTTTTTGTAAATCAATGAATGGGGAATGAAAAATTAAGTTTATTAAATGATGTTTGAATCTTCTATATTAATATAAAAAATATATAAGCAGAGAGACAAAAGAGTTAATTAAATATACTTCCTCTCTTTCTTAACCGATTTTTTTGTTAGGTGAATATTGACAGGCTTTTAGTGTTAAAAAAAAAATGGAAATGTTTGTTTATATTCTTTAATATTGAAAGTTGAATCATTAATGAGTTATGGTCGAATTTCGACCACAAAATCGATGACTAGTATAAATATAACCTATTTGTCAATATACTATCCTTTCATTATTGTAAAAGGAATAAGTGAAAATCTATTGACTGCGATGTTGAAATAATTATATAATATAAAAATATAATTCGTTTTCTTTTTATAATTTAACTCTGTAACTATAACTCGTCATTTATAAAAAAAAGTGGACGCAAGGACTGCCGATAGAAATGAAAAACTCAAAGCAATGAAATAACTGTGTTATTATTTCAATTTTTAAATCAGTTTAGTCTTAATTATTTAAATTTCATAATTTGTTTATTGAAATTATTAACATTAGTTTGATTTTCACATGACACACCGAGTAATAATAATATTTTTTTTTTTATGTCAAAAGGCGGCACACGAACTGGTGGGTCTCCTGATGTTAAGTAATCACCACCGTCTATAGACACTAGCAACACCAGGGCAGTCGTAAGTGCGTTGCCAGCCTGCGTGTGGAGGAGGGGTGGGGAAAGGAGAAAGGGGACAGGAAAAGGGGAAAGGCGGTGGTGAGTGGGTTGGTGGTTTATACAATTTATTAATTAATCAAACGTGATTGGCTACATAAGCTGAATATAAAATATCAATATTACATGTACCCAGGTCGCTATACTTTTTTGGATTATACTGTGCTTACCATCAGGCATAGTGCCGTCATAATGCCGTGCTACAATAAAAAAAAAAGTTAAGTACTTTATGTTAACAAATGTTTATGTTACGTGACTAGGAAGTACAACTAACAAAATATCCAGTAGTGTATATATGAATAACGGGCGTACTACGGTATACTTCTATCATTTTATTTTATTACTAGCTGTTACCCACGGCTCCGACCGCGCTTTTTAAAAAATGTATTAAAGAAATGTAAAATTGTGAGTGGGTGTGTACATTACAGAAAAGCTTTTTCAAAAACATTTGTAACTACGACACACACGTCAACTGTTATATGTAACGTGTACATTAGATATAAGAATGCAAATAGTATATCGAATGGGATGGGGTTTATCATCAGCAACATACCTGGAACTTCAACCTACTATATACCAAACTCAGTGCTCACTAACACTATATAAGAAAGTAATGAAAATTATAAGCTATACATTATCGAACAATATATCTTAAATCTTTTATTTTATAGATAGATATAATATGCCCATATTTTAGATATACTTAAGTTATTCTTATACGTTGCTATAGTCACTGAGTTATGTAGAAGCAAACGTGGTAAATAAGACAATATGGCCGCCAAATTGACCAAAAAGATGATATAATTCATATTACATACAAATATATGTCTTTCAATTATGTATATTTATTCTTGGAGTCAGTAAGGCACACGTCTCACGCGGTTGTAACATATTTTTGATCAATTTCACACGGACGAATGCACAGGTAGCAGTTAATCACTACATAGTGTACCAATTCAAATAAAAAAAGAACCATTAAAATCGGTTCACAATTGACGAAAATATCGGTTTACATACATAAAAAAAATATATACAATCGAACATAGTAACCTCCTCCTTTTTCGAAGTCTTTTCGAAGTTTATTTTGTTTTTTATTCGCCTTCGGCCGCAGTGGAATATCCGTAATGCTTGTACTGATTTTCACGGGACTTTCACTGGAAGATAACTCACCTTATAAGAAGTAACTATTTTATTTTGTTTCTCAAGACTTTGTCCGCAATATCCTACTATCTCCTAATTGATTGGACCGACTTTCACGGGGCTTTTACGGGCAGATAGTACCCGGCTGTCACGTAACAAGACGGGGCCCGGCGGTGGCGCTTTCGCTGCTGGGCCAACTGCTGGGATGGCACGATAAAATCTATAGAGATCTCGTGTTGCCCCAACTAAAGCGGCAGACGTACACCGTGGGGTTTTAGTCCGTGCGAGTTGGAGATTACCCACTCTCTCCCCCGAGAGGGTGGTATATCCATAAAGGATTTCCCCCACGTTAACAAAAAAGGTATATATTATTTGTTAAGATTTTTTGTAAATTTGTTGAAATATAAATATATATATATATAAATATAATATATAAATATTGAGGAAATATCGGAAAAAGTTAAGCCACCTGGGAGCTTTCGCCAAAAACGCTGCCTAATCCCTTTGAAATGTAATAAAAAAATAAAGATACGCAGACGAAATCGCGGGAATCAGCTAGTAAATCTATAATTTTCAAAAGTTTCAAATAATTTGGGAAAAAATCTCCCAATTCCATTTCGAACTAAAAACGCAGTCTCCCATTTTTTATCATCTGATTATTAAATGAAGCGATAATGGATTTTACTACAAAGTTATAAATATTTTAAAATAAATTTCCAGAGTATTCTCTAAAGCAATTAGTCGGTGTATCGCCTGAAACCATATCGACCAGTAAATGTTGTTACGAACTAATAAGTGTCGCGGCAAGTACCAGAATCCACATTCTTCATTGGTGCTCAGCTCCTATTGGTCTTAGCATGATGATATATAGCCTGTAGCCTTCCTCGATAAATGAGTTATTTAAAACCGAAGGATTTTCTCAAATCGGAATGGTAGTTCCTGAGATCATAGCGTTCAACCAAACAAACAAACAAACAAACTCTTCAGCTTTATATATTAGTATAGATTATTACATATTGTTCCCTTTTTGAAAAGTACCTAGTGTTAGGTTCGTAGAATTTAATTTGCCTAATGTTACAATTCACGGTTCCCCAGACCACCTGTATTGTGAAATTGACAGTTCATGACATCTTTCTCATATATAAATTTCTTCTGTACGTATGTCTGTCACTGAACTCCTCCTAAACGGCTGGACCGATTTTGATGAAATTTTGTGTGCGAGTTCGAGTGGATCCGAGAATGGTTTAGATTCAATTGGACCGGGTAGGTGGCGCTGCGGTTCAATTTTAGATTTTTTTTAAATTATTAACACAGGACAACGTCCGCGGGGACCACTAGTATTATATAAACTACTACTACACTACCGCATGTATATTATTAGCTAGGAGTATAATTGCTCAATAAATTGCTCAAGGACGTAGGTAGAGAACAGCACAGTGGTGTCAAAGTAACCGTATATACTAATTATCATACTAAATAACGTACCATTCTTCAACTACATATAACATCCGTAGTCGTGGCACGTTTAGGTGTATCGCCTTCCCAGAGATCAGGTGTGACTCTCTTTTGAAATAAGACAAAGTACATGCAACAGACAAAGGCTAAGAGGCCGACGTTACATCGACGAGAGGTGAGGGAATATAAATCTTATGTTTATCATTGTTTTATATATTATACTGTGCTTTCCAACGCTCCATATTTATTGACCCTTGTCGATATTTCGATAACCTTAGCACTTAACTATACGCGATCTTCTTAATTTAAGAACACACTTTGTAAATGAGTTAATCTTTGTCGGTGTTGAATACTTGCTTTAAAATGGTTTCGAATTAAATGCACCGCGCTCGCCAGAGGTTAGTTCGTATTATCCTTTTTCGTAAGTCTAACCTAACGTAAGTAAGCGAGACAAAAGAGCAAGATGGCGGACGTTCAGCGACCGCGTTGCATTTAATTCGAAACCTTTGTAAACCAAGTATTCAATACGTATTTAACTTTTTGTGTAATAGCACCGTACAGGTTTTATCGTTTGATAGTGTTAGGTTTTACAACAAAGTCCCATAGGATATTACCGATTTGCCGGATTGTGAATTTAAGCGCCATGTCAAGCGGGTTTTAAAGAAAGGAAGGAAAAAGGCATACACTCATACATACAGTGGATCAATATGGGAACAATGGTGATGTCTGGTATTGACTCATCTCTGTGCATCCATTAAAAACGTTTATGACATGTACATAATGTATTCTAAATCTTCTATATCTTCAATACATATAATTAAAATGTAAATCTAACGTGTCTGTACATTACCGATTTTCGTGAAAAAAAATATTGTAGGTGTCTAGGATTAAGTAATAGAATACATTTCAATCATTTTTAGAAATGACTATCTGTTTATATGAACACGCCCCACTGCATCCACGATAATACCTCACAAAGAAAGTTATAAAGCATATCCTCGAGAGTAACTTAGTCTTTGTTTCATCAAAATCGGTCCACTGTATCAAAAGTTATTGTATTTTGAATGACGGCTCAAGTTAAGTCCGAGAGAAGTGTAGTAATCTTTAACTAATTTGGTTGAACGCGTTAATCTCAGGAATTACTGGTCCGATTTGAAAAATTCCTTCAGTGTTACATAGCTCATTTATCGAGGAAAGCTACTGGCTATATATCATCATGCTAAAACGAGTGAGAGCGGAGCACCAATGAAGAATGTTCCAAAATCGTAAGTTTTTTTCTTTTGAGGGCTTCCGCTGCGTGTTAGGGTTAGCCCAAAGTAGCTATTCTACGCGGACGTAGCTAGTATTATATATATTTATTAAAAAGATAAACCAGATCAAGTTTCTTGCCGGTTCTTCTCGATGACTGGGTTGTTTTCCGAACCGGTGGTAGTTTGGACGTTCATAAGTGCCTTCTTAGGGCGTAAATTGAAAAAAGTGTTTTTGGTTTAAAAATTTTCTGATGTTAAATGACGAAGTGGTCTAAGATGGTAGCACGCTAAACATAGTAGTCTGGCTCCCGAGTGAAGCTGTCGGAACACAGCTTGACGACATATTTCCAACTTGACAGTGGTAGGTATCCAGTGGGGCTAAGAAGAAGTCTACCACCAAGGTAACAATAAAACTTGCTTTATTATCTTTTTTCAATATTATACATACATTTTATCTCATTTGCTCAACTAAATGAAATACATTCAAAACAGCGATAGAGACAAATCAGTCTATTCACAAAATATAGTGTTAATTGGTTTAGTATTTCTTTTTTTCTCTTTCTGTTTCAATTTCCTAGTTTTCTTATTAATATGTTAAATATGTAAATACAGCAATATAATAAATACATAAAAATATACATAAAAATACAGCAATAGAAATAAATTCTAATAAAACTTATAAATTAATAAAATATTTTAATCAAAAAGACCTTGACAAGTCAGTATTTAAATACAGTATATTAATATGCGTAAATATACGTTATGTTATTGTATACTAGACAATTTGCATGTCGACTAGTTCGCTACACACTGGATACATCGCATGCCCATTCGCGGACGCCATCTGACTCACATCATATTGTGATACTGTAATACCTACTCGGCAGCACAAGGCCACCTTGAACTATCAGCCGACGATGCTTATACTAGAAACACATTTTTTGTGAGATAACACTTTTTTTTATTAGCCGTGATTGTTCAAGGAGAAAGAATAATTTGCTTCGTGAATAATTCATGGCTTCTGTTTCTGGTTCTGTATTACGTTTTATAATATATATTTACTTTTGTATTAAATCTCATTGTGATATTAAAACAGCTTTGGTGGGAAACCAAAATGAATTATTTTGCATGAATATTAAATAAGTCGACAAACAATGTATTTAATCACCGTAAATATGTGTGGTACAATCTTAAACACTCGGGAAATGAGTTTATTTATGAACGAAAATTAGACCGGTTTTAGTTGAATCTAATCAAAGGATTGTGTAGTATCTTGAGATCACGAGAAAGAGTAATGTACAAAATTTAAGAAAAAAATATTTAATTACTGATGTAATAAATATTACCATTAATTTTAATAGAACTTCAGTCTATATAAAATAATTACATTTATAATTATTTAATTAAAAAAAAAACAATGAAATTATTATATTATGATTAATAATAAATTTCTATAAAATATCTAATTGAGATGTGTCCTGTATTAAATAAAAATGATATAATTCATGAAATAAGAACGCCATGTTTTGTTCGTAATAATTTCATGAGATCATGAGACGTTGTGAAAAAGATCAATCTTTCATGTAATTTGTAACTTAAAATAACGATTATAGCAGACGATAGCAGTCCAATTTAACATTAGTTAAAACCATTCTAATAGTTTTAAAATATTATCAATAGACAAGAATATTTTTTATTATTTAGATATACGGCCAGAAGTAAAACATCTCGTTAAAATTGTGTCTCTGATATAGCTGTAATGATATAAAAACCTGATTAAATCAATTTGTTTTTATTCGTAAATAACTTACCTTAAATAGCAAGATTTCTTTTATAATTCAACCATAAAACACCGGTTCAACTGATAAAACTTCACTTTAAACACCGTTTCTTATTACACTTAGAACCACAAGTGAATATGATTTAAACACATTAAAGAACCATTAAAACATTCAAATTGTTTTGAAAATTTGCGCGAAAAACATCGCAGAACGACGTTACCAAAATACGCAACATACAACCCAACCGGCATAGCGTCGACGCTACACTGCAAAGAAACTACACTAACTTACGTAGATCGTACCACGATACTGTGAAGTGTCCATACTCTGTAATACTACTTCGCAACCATTGCTAGAAAATATGACTATTTTAGCATTTTGGTTTCCATTGCTCGTATAGTTGTATTTGACAGCAGACATTTACTAAGTTAATGTGCAATGGTTTATTAAGATCCTGGTAAAACACTCTCAATATTGGTTACTGGTACAAGTCGACACACGAAAATGCGTGTATTCAAGTCGGAAGCTCCAGGGTGATGTGGTCATTTGCTTTGCTAATTCGAAATAAACCCAAAAAGCCAGTCCATGACTATAAAAATGTTTAAACCTACGGTCACTGTAATATACCTATGAGGCTAAAACACAGCCGAATCTTTACCTTTTTTTGTTTATAATATATTATAATAACAATTTAAGTGCATGGGTAAACATTTATCGAGCGTGAGTGAATGATTGATTAATTTTGTATTGTGTAGGTGGCAAGGTTGTGGCCGAATTGTTTCTCGTTGCAAAACAAATGAAATTAAAATTGTTTTGTTGTCTTAAAAGGACACTCAGGAAGTTTATTGGTCTTCTACTATTGTGAGTACTGAAGGCCAGAATGATTATAAAATGGTCAATCAGTAGGGAGTGTCTAGTTATAGTCAAGTAGTATCGTATACAAAAGGGACGAGTTCAATGGCTCAGCGAGTTAATTAGAAATATTTAGAAAATCAAACTATTATTAAATTCTTTGTAGGAACATATGCATAAAAGAATAGCTATTATTTAAGAATATATAAAACTGTATATGAAACGAAAGATCATTTGCAATCATCTTCTAATTCCGAGATGTTAGGGAATTTACTTTGGATGTTTTTTAACCACGCTGGTTATAAATAAGTACATAGCACTGAAAAGAAGCGCTTAACAACACCGGAAGCACCCTTACAGACATGTTCACTTCCCAGTGGAATAGCGTCATTCTAAAGTTCCTTGGAAAAACCTTGTCGTGAGTTCATTTCATAATCGTAGCGTTGTTCGGAGGAAACTCCTTTGAGACCGGCCTGTCCGTGAACATTTTCGGTTTATTATTTTGTTTCCAAGATTTATTTCGTTATTAATTCATCTATATCTTCTATACATATAAGAATAGAAATATAGCGTGTACTTTTTAGATTTTTGTAATAAAAAATGTTGCGGTTGTCTCTGAATAAGTAATAAAATACATTTCAATATCTTTTAGAAATATCTGTCTGTTTGTCTGTGCACGCATCACTGCTAAAGTACTGCGTTCACGATAAAACCAAGAAAATCATAAAGCATATCCTCGGTTAACATTTAGTCTTTATATCATTGAAATCGGTCCATTATATTAAAAGTTATTGTAGTTTGAATAACAGGAGGCCCACCTCCTTTCCTCCTTTCCCTTCCCCTTTCTCCTTTCCCTACCCCTCCTCCATACACAGGCTGGCAGCGCACTTGCGACTCCCCTGTTGTTGCTAGTGTCTATGGACGGTGGTGGTCACTTAACATCAGGTGACCAAATGTTCGTTTGCCGCCTTTTGAAATAAAAAAAAGCTCAAGTACTTAGGTAAGTAAATGCAATTCAATTTCTAGCAAAAAAAAAATGTATATGTATATTATATGATATCTAGAACATAGTAATCGAAAGACTATTTTTGCATCAAGTTTCAAGCGGATGAAGACGCGGGCATAGCTAGTCTTAAATGTAACACTTACCCGATACTTCCATGTTAAAATCAACTTTATTAGTATAAACATTGAAATTGGTTTGGACTGATTAAAATTTCGATTAAAACTTTGCCGAGTTATCGATCGCTGATATTGTGTACAGAAGTGGGGTTATTGATTTACTTCGATCAGATTGTTTGTCTTCATCCCTTTGTCCGGCAAGGGTTGGCACAACCAATGGGAACAACAGCTAAACTAAGTTACAATAAACGCTACGGTGGTATGAAAGCGCATTGTACTTAATAGAATAGATCCTATTATTAATTGAATGGGTACGGAGTAGATGCATAATGAAGCCAGTGAATAATGTCTTTTCTATAGGCAGTCTATTGAAAATAGCTCGTATATTATCCCGTTATCAAGTGAAAGAGAGGAGGTTTCAAACTATCGTCAAACTGTCAATGCCAATAGGGGTTAATGCATTCCTTCAATGGAGCCAAAGTTTGCAACAACACCGGTAAATTAAAGAGGCACTGGTTTTTGTCCGATTTTAGTTGAAATACGACGTTAAGTTCAGGGTTTTTTGGTCAATAAGATTCTTATTGGCATTATGCCAAGATGATACATAATAAAAATTAGATATACAATATACTTTTTTCTACAGTTGTGATGGTATAATCTGCATAGGGTTAAGAGAAAATTTATCATTTCAAAATATTTAGTTAATTATTTAAGTTATATGATATAAATGCATTTTATATTAAGACTAGCGACACGAGCGGACGTTGTCATGCCTTTACAATAAAATTTTAAAAAATTAACTGCATCGCCACCTACCGGGTCCAATTGTGAATCTAAACCACTCAACCACGGAAGCAGATGAACAATAATAGACACATATTTTAGTACAAAGCTTTTGATTAAAAAAAAAGCGATTCTAGTACAATACATTTTTTATAAGTGAAAAAATTATTCGTTCGTTTTAGGTTCTTCCATAACATAACTTAATAATTAAACCATATTTTGACATGTATGACTTCATATATTTGAACTTGAAATGTTCACTTTAGTATTCAACAATTAGACGAACATTTGGATAAGGAGAATTTGATACAGAAATTAATTAAAGTTACTAAAATAGGCAAGATATATTTACTTAGTATACATCATGACAATAGAATTGAACAAGAATATTTAACACTAACCTCTGCCCGCTGCTTCGTTCGCGTGAAATGGTTACTTTGGGCTAACGCTAACAGACAGCGGAAGCTCTCAGAAGGAAAAAAAACCGATTTTGATATATTCTCCATTGGTGCTCCGCTCCTATTGGTTTTAGAGTGACGATATATAGCATATAAGCTTCCTCGATTAATAAGCTATATAGTACTGACAGAATTTTTCAAATCGGACCAGTAGTTCCTGAGATTACCCCGTACAACGTCACAAACTGTACCTCTTTATAATGTTATAGTATAGATTTTTTTTTATTGTAAAACGGCAAAGTGACTGCTCTATGTCTGATGGTAAGCAAAGTACAATCCAAAAATAACGGCGACCACCGAGAGATACGCCCTCCTTCGGCGGTCGTCGCTGTCATGCCGGCCTGCGTAAATGTCTTTTTACGTTACGCTTGAAGGACCCCGTGTTATAGGAAGGAGAGATCACACTAGCCGGGAGATTGTTCCACAGGTTCACGGTACGGCAAAAATAAGATGTAGCGAACTTTTTAGTTCGTGCCCAGATAGGAGTTACCGTAAAACTGTGGTTCCGAAGACAGGCGCGCGTGGTTCGGTTGTGAAAAGATGAATAGATCTAAAAATGATCATGTTTTTTTAAAATTATTTATTGGATTTCGTCTTTGACCACAATCTTATCTAAGGATAAATAATGTTGTGGTCTATGGTACTAAACCTAGAGTGGGCTGGCTCTTAAGTGCAGCGTCCGGAACACATCAACACGTGCTTGGCGACAGATTCTCAACTGCAGGGTGGTAGCTAATTAGGATGAAGTACGATGTTTCCTTTACCGAAATTTCGAGCTAGGATTCAAACCTACGTCCATAGATAATATAAAAAAGTATGCGTGTACTTATGTACACGCGTTAGAAGTTATACTTCTTTGGCGTAAAAAGATAAAAATCTTTTTAAAAAAAAATTATCTTTCGCCTTATTCTACGTTTGTAGGAAAAACGACACTAATAATATAAAAAAGGTATTTAATACATAGAAAGTATTAATACAAAGAAATATAAACAAACAAAATGTTGACTATAGCTAACTTCAGGGTGTCGGTTTTACTTGACGGTGTGCGCGCGCATCGTAATAACTTCATGGTGTCGGTTTTTCGTGACGGTGTGCGCGCGCATCGTAAAAATTTACTCTGATCATTTTTCCCTAACGCGCCATAAGAAGTATAACTTCAATAAGCATAAAACATAATATGCGTTTACTAATACTCATTACTCTGCTTATGTCATCGTATTAATATTATAAGTATTCAAATTTGTGAGAACAGACAGATGTTACACAAAAGTATCAAACGGATTTTGTTACAACTTTACAGTAATTATACAGCTATACTAGGAAACTACCTAGACTATGATTTAATTTGATTTTGATTGATTTATTGATGATGATGATTTGATTTAATATGATTTTAATTGGATTTAATGAACTAGACCAAAATATAAAGATGTTTGAAGCGATGTTCGCTTAGTTGATAGAGTGTTCGGACACCGCGTTGACGGACGTAGGTTTGAATCCTAGCACCCTTTTTGTAGGTGGTAGAGCCACGCTGAAGCTTCTTCTGGTTTCAGCATGAATGGGTCGGCTCGCCCGGGGTAGTACTCTCATAGAAAACCAACGTGAAGTAACAGTACTTGCATTGTTGCGTTTCGTTCGGTAAGTGAGAGCTCCGGAGGCCCAATTCCTTTTCCCCCCTCCCCCCAAACACAGGCTGCCAACGTACTTGCAACTTTTTTAGTGTTGCAAGTGTCTATGGACAATGGTGATCACTTAACATCAGGTGACCCACTTGTTCGTCGGCCTACTATTATATAAATAAAAATTGTTTGTATTACACGAATATAATGTACGGTGTCAAAGATATAGACGCGGACGAAGTCGCGGGCACCTGCTAGTAGGTTATATTTATACAATTTCAATAATATAATAGGTCTCCTAATAACGTATTTGGTAAGTACAAATCGATAGCAGAAATAACTAAACATCGGCTGTCGATCGACAAAATTACACATTTTAGTTTAAATAATGTCAAGTAGTATTCTGAATTTGCCATATTAAAATCTGATATATAATATTGAGTTGCGTTTTCCATAATATATGATTAGGGGGTTCGCTTATATAACAATCTTTACTTGACAGTGACTTGTGTAGATAGAGAAATAAGATACGTTGAAAGTATTTGTTAAACGTAATGCTTCTTTTGATGACCGTTTTGCGTTTTCTATCTATAAGTAGCAATTGTTGATGGTTGAATCACAAGTATTCTCTCAGTTTATTTACCTTTCAATTTAGATTTGTAAATAAATTACTGTTAATTAGAACATTTCAAACGGTGGGAAACCTAAACACTAAAGCGATATCTCAACGACAGTTAGTAATAAACAAAATGGTAGCACAAACTCCTTGAATGATGTGTCGATTGTATTCCCGGAGTCTTATTTGGGTTCGACAAACTATAATGGGTAAATAAAGTTACGAAACATTGAGTGGGTGGCTCTCAGGGCGAACCAAACAATACCAGTGTATATTGACCTTCCAACCCTTCCGTATTCCAAACATCGCCAGATCTAAAGGTCAACGGTTACTGATCATAGAAAATACTTTAGTTATTCCCGATCAGTACTTTAGATATAAACCAACGGAACAGAAATATATCACTTATCGTAAATAAGCTTTGAGTGTAGATAAAAAGATTTATTGTTGTAACGTAATACTTTTTGCGAACGTTTAAGCTGACATTTTTATATATTGTTACATAATTTACAGTCAAAAAATATCATAACTACGAGGCTTCAAGAAATATGTAGGTACTAAATATTTTGCAGTATCTGCTTCATAAAGTAACTCAGTGTAATTATTATATTTATTTATTATAATTTATGTATCTCGAATCCATAATTCAACGGAGAGAAAGCTTAAACGTAACTTAATGCACTAAAACAAATATAAATTTTATCCTTCGATTTTTAGTTAAAATAATAATTTTTCCTTTTGCAAACATAACCTTAATCTTTTTGACTGCTTTAAGTATATCCATAGGTTCGGTTATGCGTATAATATGCAATATTATAATAGTATTATAGGGTCCTAAAATTGACATTTATCTATTACTAAGTTATCTCGATGCTATATAATAATTATAAATAGTAATATATTTTAATGTTCCCAAGTCGATGTGTATATAATTTACAGTAATATTGGTATCTACACTGGTTACAAACCGTATCGCAGATATCACAAATTCATATAATGAGAACTAAAACGAACATTAATTTAAACATATGTAATAAATAAAAACTTAATATAAACTAACTAAATATGTGAGATTACTGTGTAACACGGTATTCCGAGTGAGACAAAAGTGTTTTATGATAGTAATGAGTGAATTGTTTTTTAAATAAAAATATACATATATACCATACGAAATTATACCTTAATTTGTGTTCTGCAGAGTTATATTCAGAGCGGTCATAAAGTTTGGCAAGGACTGTACGTATGCGTACGTTTCGTTGAGTTTTGTTTCGACTTCCTATTCTAGTAATGTCTACCAATGCATAAGTATGACGTAAATTTATAGCGTCTATCAATTCACTACTAACACATTATTCAAAATGAACACACTCATTTTGTATTCAGATTGCAATACTGTGTATAATTTATATTCGTTTTAAAGGCGATAATAATAGACAATTAGGAACTCCCATTTTTATCACAAAGTATTCGTTATGTATGACCTGTAGGAACGTTGCTGGAATTATAAATACACATTAAACTTGTGCACACATTAAATATAAGACGCTTTACAATCAACGTAAATCAAAAAGCTAAATGATTCTTCAAAAAGACAATGAAACATAATTCAATGGCAGACTGTAGGTATGTATATATGTGCGATTATTATGAGACAATCTACGAACACGTAACGAAAGTTACAAATACATAAATCAACCACAGAATATATTTAGGAATATAGTGGACTTATACAGAATAATAAAACCACTCGAAAGGCTCGGCAATGAACCAGAACCTGCCAAATATAGAGGCCTATAAAAACCGCGGTCCTCCTTTATTGTACACGATAATTATGTCAACTTTCCTATTGTTGGATTACCGGTGTAACTTGAGCTCTCAGTCGGTTTCACTTTTATAATAATTCTATATATAGCACATACATACACTTTATATATTATATTGATTTAATGGAATATATTTACGTACCGTACCTACATTTAAACCTGGCCATAGACCAACACGTAATTTTTTAACTTGAACATGTGAATACTACTATATAACTACTGAACCGATCATATTGAAATTTTGCGTACACGTCTCTCTCTGTCTTATTTTATTTTTGCAATCAATCGTCTAGATTATTACTGACATTGTTGTGTATGTAATAATTGCAAGTGCCTTGTGATAATTTCAATGTTGTAACAAAATGGTGGCTTGTTAGAACTTTCTATGGAGTTTTTATAGCATCTCAGATTTTTTTTTTATATCATAGGTGGCAAACGAACAGGTGGGTCACCTGATGTTAAGTGATCACCACCATCCATGGACACTAACAACACCAGAGGAGTCGCAAGTGCGTTTCCACCCTTTGGGGGAAGGGTTAGGGGAGGGAGAGGGAGAGGAAAGAGGAGAGCGGAGGGGAGGTGGGCCTCCGGCGCTCTCACTGACCGAACGAAACGCAACAATGCAAACACTGTTACTTCACGTCGGTTTTCTATGAGAGGGTGGTACTACCTCGGGCGAGCCGACCCATTCATGCTGAAACCAGTACTAGTTTCAGCGTGGCTCTACCAACATGGATTGTACCATGAATTCATTCTCCGTAGTATTATTCCCCATCCACTTCAGTTGTTCCACCAATATTACATTGTACCTATAGAATCAAATAACACACAGTTTAATAGGTGGTAGAGCCACGCTGAAGATACGAACGTAGCTTACGTTACAGTAGTCCGGTGAAGCTGTTAAGACCTTGCTAGGTCAATAGCGTAGTCAGTTCGAAAAAAAAAACTTACGTTATCAGTTTCAGCATAAATGGGTCGGCTCGCCCGGGGTACTACCACCCTCTCATAGAAAACCGACGTGAAGTAATAGTTCTTGCATTGTAGCGTTTCGTTCGATCAGTGAAAGCGCCGGAGGCCCACCTCCTCTCCCCTTTCTTCTCTTATCCTCCCTCCCATCTTTTCCTCCAAACACAGGCGTGCTGGCAACGCACTTTCGACGCCTCTGGGGTTGTTAGTGTCTATTCACCTGTTCGTTTGATTGCTATGACATAAAAAACAAAACAAGATTATGAGAAAATATAGAATCCACTACGTTACAGACTAAGATCCCGTTACTCTATAAGTTATCAGGAGTACAGACAAGACAATGGTGAGCAAAGCTGCGGGCATAAGTAGTATAATAAATATAAAAACAGAACAAAAAATTATAATTTTCCCTCCAATATCTAATTTGTACGAGAACCACGTCCGAATATCTCCATTACAAAAATTAGATGGTTCAGATCAGGTGTTCGAATTTTAAACGAGATTATCGAAGCCATAACAATAATGTTAATACCGTTTCTGTTGGAGATTTAATCTTAAAAAACAATTTCACCGAAAACATCTGAGCGAAAATAAAATTATGATTTTAACATAAATGAATACGTTTTGTGTAGCTTCGGTTATTCTTTCATATTATTCGGTTTTAGGGAAATACACATTCCGATAATGAATGAATGAAGACTTTTATATGGGAGTGTAAAATTACTGTCTTCACTATATTTTTCATACCAATATATTTGTCTATATCCTAATATTATAAATGCAAATGTAAGTTTTTTTGTTTGCTACCCTTTCAAGGTTAATTTTTTTATACCATATGGGGCAAACGAACAGGTGCGTCACCTGACGTTAAGTGATCATAGACCATAGACACTTGCAACACCACAAGAGTCGCAAGTGTGTTGTCACCCTGTGTTTGGGGGAGGGGGAGTGGGGACGGGAGATGGGAAGGCGCGGTGGGTTATCCGGCGCTCTCACTGACCGGACGAAACGCAACAATGCAAGCACTGTTCCTTCACGTCGGTTTTCTGCGAGAGGTGCTGTTACTACCCCGGGCGAACCGATCCATTCATGCTGAAACCAGTAATAGCTTCAGCGTGGCTTTACCACCTGCGAAAATTATCATATGTTACTAATGACATTATCATAATTTTAAATTTAATGAATGATTTTTTTCTTTTTTAAAATTCTATTACAGCTAACAATATACGACATCGTGTGTTAAATCTAATAAGCTCATCGATAAGTCTGAGTTTATCCAATATATCTAGCAACCCATCCAGAGAGTAATGCAGTGCATCTTGGAACGAAATCTACGTAATTTCCTTTAGCAAACGTGCGCTCGCTCGCGTAATGGCTCTCTATTTTCGGTATGCTATATAAATTTGTGACTTGGGACTATTATCAATCTTTCGAGATATATATTTATCTCTTCTCTATCAAGAATTGTAGATTAAATCGTAGCTTTTTATTAATAAAATATTTTTTACAATCGGATCAGATATATGAAATAGATTGTTTCATTGTATTTCCTCTATACACGTCTATACCATTCATGTGATGCGACCCAAGTTTTTTAGGGCGTTTAGGAATGTTTTTAAATTAGTACAATAATTATAAAACAAATGGCATATGAATCGTTTCATTTTGCAAGCAACTACAAACTTCAACTATTATTTGCAACAACCGAACGTAGTAACATCCTCCCTTTTCGAAGTCAGTTAATAACCTCCTCCTTTTTCGAAGTCGGTTAAAAAATGAGGAAATTATTGTCTTTGTATTCGTAAATATTAGGGTTTTTTAATGCTCGTTTTATTAAATTTCATATTAATATTTAAATCACAGAGCCAATGTCAATGTCGATTTAGTTTTTTGAATTATATCATAATAAATAATGATTAAATGATAAAAAAAAATTGAATACGGAAGTCATAGAAATAAATGTTTTTGGCACATAACGATTTATGATTCCAATTCGTTTGAACTCTGTACGTAATCGTATAATACTCTGAATACAATTATATGTTCCGCTGTGTTCGTAAAAATCTCATATTTCGATATTGTTTAGTTCCTCGCAGTTTCCAGAATACATCGGCTGCTGACACAGGTCTCATTTGTTCAATTTACCAGAGGCTTTCGTCCAATAAAGCTACCTTCTGCTAAACACGTGGAATTTTTCTTTGTTTGTTTGAAACGAGATAAGAATCTCGTTTATTTCAGTCATAATCTACGTCGCGGGATTGCGGATAACTTTTTTGTACGACTGACTGTGCAGTTGTACAGTAATTTGATTTATTTAGAAAATGAGGAATAACATAGTCGATACATTATTTTGAAAAGAATCTTACTTCTTTGTTTTCGGGAAGACATTTTTTGGTTATTGACTTTAACGCTAGTGCCTCAAATTGTCGATAAAGTCGTCGTGTTAAAGTGTCGCTAAAAATTGATGTAGATATATATAAAATGGTTACACTTTGGCAACATTTTAAGCGATCTTCGCGAAAATTTACTCGTATATGTGTTTTCTCACAGAAGTCACTTTTATGCCATTCATTTTACTGACTCACCATGTTGGTGTTGTTGTAGTTGGATTTAAGCTGTATTTTATTGATATTTACATTGTATAGTATAATTTAACTCCGACGATGAATCTTATACTATATATAGTTTTCAAGTATAAGCCTTATAAATGCGAAATAACTATGCGTTCTTATGTTTTTCACTGTCTGTAATAATTACGCCTGATAATAAAACTATAGCAATGTCGTTTTTCTTGTTAAAATTATGAACATCCAATTTTGATAATCTATATATATATATATATTACTATTATGAAGATAAGAGATTTGATTCTTTATTTGTAATGGAGAAACTCAAAAAATACTCAAACGAAGCGAATATCTTTATATACATAATACTTATGTATTTGTGCAGGTTACTGAACTCCTACTAAACGGCTTGACGGATTTTGATTAAAAATTTGGTGTGTGGTCAGGTCTATTTGATAATGGTTCAGATGCATAACTGAACCCGGTAGGTGGTTATCCTATCCTTAATTATGGATAGTTAATTAATTGTCCTATCGTTTTAATCTCCTGTACCTCTATTCAACTATGTACAAGATAAAGTTTGGCCATACTAGAGTAAAATGAGCAACGATTTGAATTAAAAAATCTATTTATTCAAACACTGAGTTTCCAGATTTACACAGATGGGTGTTTTTTGCGAGATACTAAGCAAAACTCGGTCGCCCGGATAACGATAACAGCACTCACGAATCTCAACCCAGGTGGAGTTCCGATCGAACCGTCGACTTGAGCGGTTGTCCGTTTTGCTGCGCGCGCTAAGTTCGATTTTAATACTCGTGATTTAGTGACGTCAGTTATTGTTTGTTTCGATCCGGCACACCTGCGCTTCACAGGTGCGCTGCACCTGCGTTCTTTTTCTTGGAACTGAGTGAGACCTTTCCTTGTATTTATTTATTGCTTTATTTATTTCTTGGTATATTTATTTATTTACTCTTTTGTTTATCTATTTATTTACGTATTTCTTTAATTCTTCAGTGATTTATTTTTAAATTTATTTTCTTTTTATTGTTTGTTTATTTAAGTAGTCTTATGTTATTTTTCCCCTGTCTCGCTCAGGTACTTATTTGCGTTGTTTTCCTATTTTGTTTAGTTTTAAACAGCTCCCTTTGATCCGGACTCGGGATAGTCCGTTAAATTCATTAATGCGCGCCCCCCTGCCCCTCTGGCAGGGAGGTTTCACATGTCTTCCCCCGCCCCACTCCCCTCCTCAGGCCCCGGTATGGCCGCTGAACAAGAGATCAGTCTCTTAGAGACTGAGCTCATTAGCCTCCGCGGCTTCATAGCCGCTATCTGTCCTCGTCTCGTAGACGATTACGATGCGTACGCTGCAAAGCGTCGCACCGAGCTCCCTCATTCCTCGAAGCCCGCTCCCTCGATCTATGCCAAGATCGAGGCTTCCAACAACTTCCCAATCCCAGCCGATCGCGATAGCGATGACTCCGACTCCGACTCCGGCTCCGACATGGAGCAAGACCCTCCTGCTCAGCAGGATCCCCCTGCCGAGCAAGCCCCTCAGGCTGAGCAAGCCCCTGCTGCGGACGATGGCTTCACCACCGTCACGCACCGCAAACCGCGCAAGAAGCGCTCGAACTCCTCTTCCGATCCGGAGGACAAATTGCCCTCTAAAAAGATCGCAAACGTCGATGGCGCGAAAGTGCCAAAGGCGACACCAGCGCCCTCTAGACCCGACTCGCCCGTGGCTGCGGGTTCCGCAGTTTCGGGCAAGAAGCCCCGCCCACCGCCCCCCGTTACGATCCAAGACAAAGCGTCTTGGGTTGAGATTTCTAGCCTGCTGGAAACGGCAGGTATCCCTTACACCTCCGCCGTGAATACCGCTGTAGGTATTCAGGTGAAGGTAGCCACGTCCACCGCCCATCGCAACCTCACTCGTTTCCTTCGGGACAACCAGTGGGGCTATTTCACGCACTCTCTCGAAGAGGAGCGTAAACTACGGGTTGTGATCCGTAGAGTCCCCTCAGAACTCCCGACTGACGACATTTCAGACGACCTCAAGGAACAGAAGATTCCTGTTCGCGAGGTTCATCGTATGCGCTCTCCGCGCACCAGGGCTCCATATGATATGGTTCTCGTTGTCCTCGATCGCACCCCTCAGGGGAAAGCGATTTTTAATCTTACATCCCTTTGCGGCCTCTCCGGCGTCATAGTCGAGCCGCCGCGCAAAACGTCTGTGCCCTCGCAGTGTCACAACTGCCAGGTGTACGGACACTCCGCACGAAACTGTCGCCTGAAACCCAGGTGCGTTAAGTGCCTCGGCGACCACTCCACTAGGGAGTGTTCTCGCACGAAAGACGCCTCCGACCCTCCGAGCTGTGTTCTGTGCCGCGGCGTGGGCCATACCGCGAATTATCGCGGATGTCCCCGCGCCCCGCGCACAAAGCGCCCTCGATACCCCAGGCAGGCGTCGCCGTCTAAGACGGCCGCTGCCCCCGCCCGTCCTCGACCTCCGCCTCTCATGTCTCGAGAGGCCTTCCCGAACCTGCCGGGCACGTCTCGTGCACCGGCAGCGTCCGTACCCGCGACTAGTGCGCCCCCCCGCCCCTACCGGGCCCCTCAGGCCCCGTGGGCTCCTAAACCCGCGTCCCAGCACACTCCCAAACCTCCGGCGGCTAATCCTTCACAGGATGACCCCGCATACTCCTTTTCCCTATCGAGTATTGACTACGCAGGTCAACTACTCATTTTCCACGAGATCTCGGAGATCTCGGCGTACGAAGAGTGCTCTCGTAATCCGCTACTAGGTGCCGTCACGGCAATCCATAGATTTCCAGCCATCGCGGCTACACTACAACGGCTCGCGCGCGCAGCTGTTAAAAAATAAATAACTCAAATAAGATAGAGTAAATCGCGTATTTACGTCTATCTTCCCCTAAAAATAACCGTCAAACAATAATAATAATTTTTGTTATGTCTATTTTTAGACTTCGGTGCCGTCACCGTTAGTAAATTTAAATTCAATCTTATAAAATGCGTGTTGCGCCCACGCTTTTGTAATCGATCCCTATTAGCTCCCGCACACTTCGCGGTTCTCAATAATATCTCGAGCCTAGGTCGTCCCCGCGCGGAGCCCTCTTGATATTATTTTCGCGATACAGTGACTCACCTACATCACTTGAACAGACATATGAGATCATCTCTCTCACACACGTGCACATATATACACATGGTGGGAGGGTTTTGTTTTTTTTTTCCCTCATCGAACTGAATCGAATAGTTTAAGTTCGTTTCAATCCGATATACACGTATTCATTTGTGAATCATGCAATTTCGATTGTATGGTTCACAAATGTATATATGTATGAATAGCTTAGAATAGTTAGCTAGGACAGACGTGTCTTTTTCCAGGAAACAGCCCAAGCCGAGGTGTGCGTGCACCCTTGTGTATGTTACCCAAAACCAAAATCGGCTGAGTGCCCTAAGCGCTCGGCCTTAGTAGTCCGGTGAAGCTGTAAAGACCTTGCCAGGTCAATAGCATAGTCAGTTCGAAAAAAAAAAAAAAAAATCTCAACCCAGGTGGAATTCGATTTGAACCTTTCAATGATCTTCAACAATGGATAATGGAACTCGTTATCAAGCAATCACAGTAGGTTAATCTAAAAAAAATAGCATTTTACTATAATGAAATTGGAAGCCCTTAGTGAGTACAATACTGATGTATGCCGGGTAACTGTATTAAATAGCAGTCTTAAAGTATTTCTATATTGATTATACCGAAACTAATGCCTGTTGTTCTTTTTTTATCATAGGAGGCAAACGAACAGGTGGGTCACCTGATGTTAAATGATCACCACCGTCCATATACGTTGCAAACACCACAAGTGCGTTGCCAGCCTGTGTTTGGAGGAGGGGTACTGGGGAAGGGGGAGTGAGGCTCTCACTGGCCGAACGAAACGTTACTTCATGTCGGTTTTCTGTGAGATGGTGGTACTCCCCCGGACGAGCCGACCCATTCATGCTGAAACCAGTATTGGCTTTAGCGTGACTCTACCACCTACAAAAGCTGTTCTATTCGTTATTGTCCTTAAATGGTAAAATCCAATACCCGAAAACGATGCTAAGTATTTTATAATCTTAATTTATGAATAATAACTGTGTGAGTTTCGTTTCTACGCAGTCAGTGCGTATATAAATAGAACGTGTAATTTACGATTGCAACGAAACCATTTTAATTTTTTTTATGCATTTCTATAAACATTTTCACACAATTCTCATTCTAATAAAAATCAATTTTACATATTACACCGTACACATATTTCTAAAAATAATAGGTAACATGCCGCTTCACTGTGCGTGCTTATAAATAATGGTAAACAGTCAATGTAATCGAAAAAATAAATATAGTTCGTGCCAAACTTTTTGGCCGATCTGAAAATAGTTATATGTTCACACTTCATGTAATATAGTTAAGATTTTAGTACAATACAAAGTTAAAATGTTGTTATAAGGATATAAAATTGGCATGTCTTTATCATAAAGTAGTCTCAATAATATATGTATAATATAATACATATGTATACCTAAATTTATGTTCTGCGCAGCTATATTCCGAGAGATAAAAAAATATGGCGGGTATCGTAGCCTAGAACCATTTACAAAAAAGTTCTGCATGGAATGATCACAGACATATTCCGATAAGATGGTTTTGAGATTAGTATAATTTGACCTAACTGGATGCAGTTACACTCGACAACGCTACTTTCATTGCGGTGATATGATCGATACGCTTGGGCATCACTGTTTAGTATACTCTAAGACCGTAGGTCACATTCGTCATCAGTGACGCTTTACTATAAGTGTTAATGTACCAGTAATTGTGGAACTAAATGGTTTAGCGCATGACGATAGTAAAATAATAGTATGACTAGGCTATATGACGCTTCTGTCATGCACGCCTGCTCCTATGTCATGCTGCTCTTCGTAGGGATTACATATGAACGCTATTTGATGTCCAAATTCTAGGAGCGTGCACAGCCTTTTCAAGTACATCGCGAGTCACTTAGTTGACGCACTTTGCGATCAAAGACATACCTTGGTCATTGAATGAATATTGCCTTAAAATGTGACAATGAGGACAGCCCTCTGGGTACCTTTTCGTACGTACGTTACGTACGAGGCTGTGAGTTAGATGGAAACCCGTTACCTATAGTTTTTTTTAAACACTCTATGCTTTCTTCTCGCGCGCTGCGAAGCAGCGTGCGGGGAAACCGTTCCAGGGTAAACCCTCTATCGGTGGCCTCACTCGCCTCCCGGAACACCGGGAGTGTCGGTTTATTTATTTGATCGCCCACGGGTGGGCGATAGTGGCCTCATCTGCGCAATCTGGCGGTGGTTTTGGGTGACAGGCATCTTATTTTACTGCGGTTTTCGGCTGAGAGGTCTGGCCATCGAATTGCAGCTCTTGTAGGGCTCTCATGCATTGCTGTAGGACGTCTGGGGTGGCTGCGGCTGGCAGCTGCTCCTTTGCGTTTGGGTAATCTTTTAATATGTCTTCTCTGGCCGGGGTCGTTCGCAGGGGCTATCAGGCTCCCCGCGGCCGTCTCCTCGACCGTTGTTGGCGCTGTGTTGTTGCGCTCCTCTTGTCGTCCAGTGTCACCCACCCATCTCGCGGAGGGCTTCGGTGTTCTTTTCGGGCTCTGTGTCCTCCGGCAGGCCGCGGATCGCGACCTTGAAATTTCTTTCCGTGGGGGGTGAGTAGGTGAACCAACTTACCCCTTCCACTCGTTTTAGGTATTCATGAATGGTTTGGTGCTCGTCGAGGCTGCCTGGAAGGAATCGAACCCCGCGACCGTAAGCGCGCACCTCCGGTGTCCGTCCCAGCAGGTCCGCCAGCCGCTTGAAGTGTTCTGGCCAGTCGGGCAGGCTCTCCACGATGATCGGCGGGCCGCGTTGTCGAAGTGCAGCGCTTGTTGTTTTCGCGGCGCTTCCCTCGGGCGATGGTTTTCTAGATAGATCTTGTGTATGGGCCGTCGATGTTGAAGGGGTCGCCGCTATCACAGAGTATGATTTCTGTGATTGCGTTGGTGCAGGTGCAAGTGGCGCCCCGGGGCTCTCAATGAGTATAGCTGGCATCGTTTGGGGTTCCGCAGGCGGCAATTGCATGTTTGCCGGCGCTTGTGGCTCCCCGTGGCTCTCGACGGGTAATTCGGGAACTATGGGCTGGTTCGCTATGGGCGCTAGTGACGCCCCGCGGCTCTCAGCGGGTAACTCGGGAACTCGTGAGACCATTGTTGCGTAGGCGGCAGAGGTTTTAACCTCTTATCCTCATGCATATGGTCATCTGGCGAGCAGGATAACGCTCGTTTACGGCTTGCTGCTTCTACTAGCGGCTCGAGCCGTTTGAGTTGGAACTGGGGGATTTCCGGTAATACTAGACATCCTGTTAAGAGAGTTTTCAGTGCTTCAATATCGGAATCTCTGAGTTCGTAGCCGTCGATTTCATCTTTTAGGATGCGCAAGTAGAGCGCGCTCCATCGCCTCATCGTTTCAGATGGGTCACCAGTTGCAAGCAACTGGGTGAAGGCTTCGAAGTCGTCGTCGTGTTGGTTTTCACGCCTTGCCCGGACTATAGAGGGCGGTAGTAGCCCCTCTTCGGGCGTACAGCGAGGTCCAGGCACCTCTGAGCAGGTTTTCGAGTGCATAGCGGGGGTCGTCATTGTGCGTAGGAATCAATCAATTTTACTACGTATAGCCGGGGTTATCGGTGGGCTTGAGATTTCGGAGTCAATGTGCGTAGCGGAAGTCGTTGATGTGTGCGGGGTTTCAGTGTCCATGGGCAAGCTTGTGGTCGATTGTCTTAAAGACGAGGCGTCTGTTTGGCCCTTAAGAGGGCCTTTTTTCTTCTTCCCCGTCACCGTTGTCGGCCGGGAAGGGAACTCACTACTGCGACGCATTGTCGCGCAGGACGAGCGGTTAAAAACGCGGCGATCGGTGTAAAGGAACGTCCTCGTGCGCGTGACAACGGGGCCATCCTTTTAAACCCTGGACTATCCAAAACCATTTAAACTCCATACAAACTGATGTAGACCATATGATGCAATAGTCAATAGACTTTTGGAAACATAAGTTTAAAAAAAAATACCCTATTTATTACGAAATTTGAAATACTTGAACAATAACAACGGATGTAATTTAAAATTATAAGAAATTGGCTAGATAATATGATCCGCTATTACCAGATCTGGGTCTTAAAAAAAATCAGCAGAAGGACTAATTTAATATAGAACATATATATTTATATACCTACTATAATATCGTTGTAAAATTTTGAGTCGTAAATTTTTTTAAATATATTATATTTGCTAAAGTTGATACTATAAAATAAGTTTAGCCTTCTAAACAAATCAAATAAAATGTACGTTTTGTTGCAGTTACCAAGTGGATAAAGATATGCAAATACGATTAGGAAAACAATGTAGCAACATCTATTTTTACAGTAAATCAGCAGTACTGGTATTTTTGTGTTTCAATCCGAAGATTCTAGCTTTACGATGCGCTTCAATTGGGCACTCAGAAGAAGCAATATATTTATGATTGCTTCAGAACTCCGGTCATTCTCACACTTAACGTCAAGTGGACTGCCTGTATATATATTTCATACTTCATAAAAAAGAAACCTACTTGAAGCGACAGTTGGGAAAAATAGTGAATAACTTCAGGCTGTAAAAAGTTAACCATCTGCTGTATTACCAGGAATGTAATTGCGGCAATTAAGAGTCTACGCATTAGGAAGAATCAAATATAAAGTTGTCTTTTTTATGTCTACGCTATTAACCTTACATGCCTTTACAACTTCACCGGACTACTAAGGCGAGTGCTTAAAACACTCTGCTGATTTTTGGCAACCAACTCGAGGCACACCTCGGCTTGGACTGTTATTACTGTTGGAATATTAATGAGTCTTTGTATGTAAATATAATTAAAATAAATTTCATATACATACAATAAATTACTCAAACCAAATTCTCATAATAATTACCTCATATTATAATCACTCATGAATAATAAATATTATTTATAAGTATATACACATATATAACTATCAACAATCTTATAATTTTTACAATTCACGGAGTTTAATAAAACACAGTGTTCCGTACTTTTGTTATCTGTAGTAATTTATATGTTAGCACAAATCTTTTATTTTCATATTACTTTATCTTTTAAAAGGAATGTATCTGTCCACTAGTTTTCGTGAACGCACCTTTAAAAACGTTCGCAAGTGCTGCCCTCTATGGCAACAGTTTACCTTTGAATCTAGCAACATACAAAACCGCTCTGAGTTATCTACGCTAATAAACATTGCAAAACCGGTACAGATATCTAACAAACTATTAAAAGAAACCAAGTGCCAGTGTAGACTTTGTGTCCTACTATTACAAAACCAGCGATCTAAGCCACGAACCAAGCCGGGGTACCCCGAAGAAGAGGATCTCCTAGTGCGGGTGAGTGGTGGATACAGTTCTACTAAATTCATTTCCTATACACACAGGTTTAAGTGGTGATTATTACATATAATATTATTATTTTTATTCGAAATATTATTAATGATTGACGATAACCGCAAACGTGTGGCTTTTCATGTCAAAATAAATTACTCAAAATAATTATTACATCGGAAGCGTAAAAGCCGCATTCAGAAAAAAGAGAAATGGCAAGTAGTACTCTCGTTTTAATATAATAGAGGAACGTAACCGTAGAAGATGTAGCTCGAGCAATGATAGAGGAGGGACATCAGAAGCCGCCCACTTTTTCTATATGGATGAAGTGTATCAACGTATTCAGCGCTTCAAGTGCTCATTGCCAAGAGTTGATATATTTTATGGTATACTACTCTCCTTATACAAACTGATCAAGTTAATGTTTCCCTTTAGTATTTATTTAAATCATATATTTATATTTCGACAATCATAATTGCAGTTAGAGAAATTGGTTGTCAAGTATTGTTATTGGAATATAACCAAAGATACCTACTCAAAGGTAACAGATTCTCAAGTTACAGTCCTTGCTAATCTTTTTACCGTTATGAATATATGTACCAAGATAATTTAAGGATATTTAAATATTATGTTAAATTCCTGTAATAATATTTTTGCTTTATTTTACATTAAGGTCCGATTGTATTATACGCAAGCACGAGGTTTTAAGGCGAGGCCGAGCGGTCAAAAAGATGTTGTCCGAAGCGGTGGTAGCTTTGACGTACATAAGCGCTTTCTCAGGGCCTAAATAGAATAAAGTATGTTTTAATTTTGATTGAGAATAATTGTAATAGTGGAGTTGATGTTCGACGGCCATTGATAACGTTCTACGGACCCTGCTGTTGTTAGTTTTTTAGAGCCCAAGCTGATTTTACGGTCTTGTATTTTATTCGTGTTCAAGTTAAATATTGTGACTTACGCGAATGTAGACGTAAAAATCTTTTCCGCATTTTATTACATTTCCGCTACATTTCATAATATATGTGTATACATTTTATATTAACTAATTATTGTTGTTGTGAATATATAAGATATTTTAACGGCACATGCATCTTAGAATTCTTTCGTTCTAATATCTAATAAGTATAAGAATAACAAATATTTTTTATAAAAGTATTATTTACGCGATGATGTCGAAAGCTTCCTATAAAATGATCTACGCGCAATCTACCGATGTTATACATACAACATTCGATTCTGCATACGAACTGAAAGACAGAGCTTTATTGGCCTGATGCGAGGTAAGAACAAACTGCCTGTAACTTGAGCCTTAACGCTTCTACTTCACACATATTACACGTGACACATTTTAAAAGTATTTAAAAAAAACTACTTATATAATACATTTTTGTTACGTGCAGATTACATCTACGTGTTGCGCGTAGACAGTCACAATATTTACGAATTGGGTAAAAAGTTTAGATGTGGTTTTGTTACTGAAGCTGTAATATTGTTGGAAGAAGTTACAAGGTTTGGATTAAATGTAAGTTAAAGTAACCATTACAATGCGAGCCGTTTTTCAAATTTTTATTGGCTGGATTGGCCTTTACAGCTTCACCGCTCTTTTCAGGCGACAGCTTAAAGTACTCATCCCTTTGGCAACAAGCTCAAGGGCGCCAAAGAATCTCGGCTTAAACTGTCACCTAAAAAATAACACCGCGAATCAAGCTAGCTAAACTATTCATATATGTATGCACTAGTGAAGTCATACATGTGTACCATCTGGATGGTAACATCTGGAATTGACTCCTCGCTGTGCATCCACTAAAAACGGTATTGTAACGTATAATGTATTCGAAATCGAGTTTCTTACCGGTCCATCTCGATGACTGGGTTGTTTTCCGAACCGGTGGTAGTTTTCACTTTCATAAGCGCCTTATTAGGCCTAAACTGAATAAAGTATTTTTGATTTGATTTGAACATGTTGTTGACCTCACTAACACTTACATGTATTTCGAATCTACCAATTTGGATAACGCGAGAGCATATTTAGGATCAATATATAGCTACCAATTTAGCACCAGGTCTATTATTAAGATGTATTTGTGTTAGGCTATTTTAAAGCTGAAAATCAATTATTGTTCAGTTATTATCATGTACTCTGTAAATGGTAAAAAGCAAATATTATTAAATATGATAGAAAAATAAATCTTTTGTGAAGGTGCTCGACGATGAGTCAATTGTAGCGAGTTCGGAAACCGCGTTGGTCGAAGTAGTATTGCAATCTTACAACGATACGGAGGACTTTAGGAAGAAAATTATCGTGTCCTGCGGCTTTTGCAAATGTTTGCTTGGCTAGATACCACCCTCGAGTTAACAGTTACAGTACAGTAACAGTTAATTGGGATGTAAGGGGTGTCGAATAACATCATAAGACTTGAGACACCCAAGCCAACCTCACCTGCACGTGGTGCACCCTGCTGAATAACGATCGAGGCAATGGTGAAAGCGGGGTGGTAATGTTTTACAGCTTGGCTGGGTTGCGACCACCATGTATGTGGCGAAAAAGCCCGTCATAGTGATTTGCTTCTGCGGGTCGCGTTTCGGGATCAGCCGGCATGACAGCGGCGACCGGTGATGGATATTGTGTCACTCGGTGGTCGTCATTGTTTTTGGATTGTACTGTTCTTACCATCAGGAATAGTGTAGTCATTATGACGTGGTACAATAAAAAAAATCTGTCGCCAAGCATATATAGGTATGTTCCGGCAAGTGCACTAGAGATCCAAACCTCTTTAGAAAAAAAAGATTTTTTTAAATCGGACCAAGTAGTTCCTGAGATTAACGTGTTCAACCAAACAAACAAGCCCACCAGCTTTATAATAGATGACTGGTTGGTGGATGTATGGATGATTTGCGAAGTTAGTTTGACCAATATGTTATTAATCTTTATACAATTGAATAGTTACATTGGGCATTTAACTTAAATGTAAATTGCACGTTGTAGCGTATCACTTCGTTGAGTATCTTAGAAGATAACACTGATTTAAATGTATACACAACAGAAACAAAATTGGTTTATGTGAAGATTCTTACGTAGTTACTATGGGTTTGATAACCTGTACATAAATATCAGTGACAAAATGAGAAAAAAAGGCACATCAGTGTGCACCTATGCGAAGCTGAGGCGAATTCTTAGTTTACAATAAAAATCATAATATTTGTAATAATAACACAAAATTCATTTTTCAGCCCATTTATTCCACCCCCTAATTATATGATTTCCCCTTCTCGTATATTTACAAGGTACAATATTGTTCTATGGAATAAATTAAACTCTGTTACACAAAATAAGTACTTAAAAAAAAATTATGTTTTAACAATTTATACTTTCAATTTAGGTGTGTGGGAATGTTCCAAATTTCCATTTACAGACGGTATAGGAGGCAGACATTTTGGTAACGTTGTCGATATGTCTGGATTCACGATGAAATCGTTCGGGCCGAAGATATTTCTATCTTTTATTATGTTCCTGTGAATTAAAATATATGTTAAAGTTACTGTCAAGACAGTAAAACACACAGACAGTAAAATCGACCAATATGCCGTCACGTCAAACGGCATGACGCTCTCTTATACCATCTGTACCACCGATCAGTTTTACTGAACTACTAGTTTCGACTCCCTGGTGTCTGGGCGCGGGTATACTATACATTTCGTTGCTTCTCTGCGAGCTACGTACTATTTTTATCCGAGTATAATATACTTGCTCGTTTACCGCTCGTATGCACACTTTGTAACTACTAGTAATAATAAATTCTTAAATGTTACATCCTTCGGGCGTCCCGTGTCTGCCATTTTTTTATTTTAGAAGGATTTCGATATGACAATAATAATGGAAATAAATCGTTCAAGCTTATAAAAAATCTATATTGTCTCAAAATAAGTACATTCATGCTATGAGTTGACATATTTTTCTAAAAACATATTCGTGTTGAATTTGTAGATTAAATTGATTGCCGAAAAACTTTTATTTATTGTGTAGTTATATATAGTGTTTTTGAAATATGAAATGACAATTTTTACAAAATAGTAATGCCTGATTGAATACAATAATACGTTCTAAAAATTAATTTAGTGCGATGAGCGCAATTTTTTTTTTCGCTTCAAATAAGAGTTATATTCAATACAAGTCATAAAGTACGGTATTATATAATACACATATTGCACGTGTGTCTCAAAGCATTAGTCATTTGCAAACACAAACCCTAGCATCGCTTTTAAATATTTAATTATGGTCATTTTGTATTGCAAATGTTGTTAAGTTAAAGCGTTATCGTTGTATATAATATTAATAAGTTGATGAGAAATTGTTTTATTTTAATCAGATTTTTATTAATAGGTAAACAGCAAAAGCCAGTTACATAGTTATTATAAAATTTCCGCTCGGTCTGTTACATCCAACTCTCTAATCAATCATTCCCAACTAAGCAATACAATTTGCTGGTGGATTATTGTTAAAAAAAAAATAGTTTAAAAAAACTAAAAAGACGCTTTCATAAAAATCCAACTAAACTAAAAAACTAACAGAAAATAAAATTTAATAGAACAACAAGATAATATATATTTCATACAAAAAGTCTAAGTAAAAATAGATTTGTAGGTGGTAGAGCCACGCTGAAGCTATTACTGGTTTCAGCATGAATGGGTCGGCTCGCCCGGGGTACTACCACCCGACCCACAGAAAACCGACATGAAGTAACAGTGCTTGCATTGTTGCGTTTCGTTCAGTCAGTGAGAGCGCCGGAGGACCACCTCCCCTTCCCTTCTCTTCCCTTCCTAAAACACAGGCTCCTAACACAGGCTGGCAATGCACTTGCGACGTTGGTGATTCCTTAACATCAGTTGACCCACCTGTTCGTTTGCCTCCTAAGATATAGAAAAAACAAATCAAGTTACCATAATTTCATGGAAACAACTGGCCGTATTAATGGTACATCAAGACACGAGAAACTGGTTGAAAACGTGATCGTGTTTGCTCCAACATTTTCGAAGATGAGCCAGTCGAACTGTGTGCATTTCGGAAGAAATACTGGAAACTTTTTCATGACTTGATCCTCTGAATCACCGCTTGGACCCCAAAGGATTGTTTCTTGTAGCTCACCCATATCTTGCTCAGTCGAACGCTGCAGGATAGATCCATGTTAATTTTCAGAAATCCACATAAACACTATAACTAGCAACCCTCAAGTTGAAAATCTATTACCAAGGACACACATGTGATCCGATGGCTGCACTTGAAAGGCAGTCCCTTTCAGCTTAAAGTGTTATCATCTTAGACCAAATCATTTAACATCAGGTAGAAAAGTCGTTGAACGCCAAACTTAGACAAAGTTAATGATGAATGTGAGCCATCTTTGATTGACTCACAACTATATGGAAGACTATGTCGATCCCGAAGTTGTAATGAAGACGATCAGGGTTCTCTCGCAGCGTTTCTCAAATAAAATACTTGTTACTATTATACAGCGAAGGACGCTACTTATCGCGAAATTGATTCATCACTATACGAATCACAACTCGAATCAAGTCATGTAATGAAGGAAATTTTAATATACACGTCATCGCTCTACGCAGGTATATACCATGAACGTTTAAGCTAAAAGAACACGATGGATACCACTATATATTTGGGTATTAGCTGTTTGTCCGGTTATGGCATGCTACGGTGATGGGCGATGAAGGAACAGCCCGGTTAGCGATGTTTCTTATTGATTTTTACAATTTTTTGCATGAATCGGTCATGATATAGTTTGGTGTATTGGGCCGAAAAATTAAATGTAATTATAGTCAAAGCTAATATTTTCAAATCGTCAAGAATAATTATATTTATTATTGTTTTAGAATCTGCAATAGTCTCATCTGCTTCTGAGAACTATTGCCGTTAATTTACAATTTAATGTCAACTATGAATAGTGAATTTAGATCGGGGTATACCAGATACATCTTCGTTTGTACCTATGGTGATATAAACGTAGAATGAACAATTAATTTTCTCTATTTTTTTTCTTGCTTAACTTTACTTTTAATCTGTATGGTTGTTAAATGTCACACTAAATATACTATTCTTTTAATCATATTACGGATAAGATTCGGATAGTGTTGCTAATTAATGCTTTGGCTTTTATGAAAACATCATTTAGATTATTTCTACCTTTAACCCCTTGGGTATAGACTAATTATTTCTAGCTTTAACTCCTTAGCTATAATTTTTCTATCAGATAAATTTGAATGTGTACCTTGAACTTTTTCACTATATGCCATTTTTCAGAGTATCTGAGACTTCCGTAGATCCCATCGTTCATATAAATCATGTTTGTAGATTTATCGTCTCTCTCAACCTGAAACATTGAATATCGTAATTTAATACATTTCCTTCCTAAGTATTTAATTACTTTTAGATAATTAATTAATTGCTTATATATCGTAAGTGAATTTATCATGCATTGTTCTTGATAGTGTACAAATTCGTTGTTATCGTTCTAATTATGTATAAATTTTGTTTAAATTCAATAAAAACTTTTATATATGTATAATTCTTCTGTGAGTGTGTATGTGAGTGAAATTCTCCAAAACGGCTGGACAGATTTTGATGACAGTTTTATTTGCGTTCAGGCGTATTCAAGAATGGTTTAGATTAACAATTGGGCCTGGTAGGTGGGGCTACAGTCAGACTCTTGTTTTTTTAATTATCAGGGCAAGACGACGTCCGCTTAGCCCACCAGTAAATATCATGTAATATATTATTTTAGCTATATTAATATGATTAACCACAACTGCGGATACGCTATATCAGAGTGTTTCTGTTTAAATTGGCACTATAATAAATTTGGTGACGTAATAAAATAAAAAACAAATATTTTGTAAAATGGAACTATAATGTTCCATTTAATCCTTAATCCAAGTTAAGGTGCACATCATTTACAGTAACGAAGGTATCTGCATTGATTACAAACGGTATGGCAGATATCAGTAATTCTTAAAATGAGTAATATAACAGCAATGACTTAAACATGATGATTTCCTACTCTGATTTCTGATATTTCAGTTCTCTGATCCAAAACGACGGTTGCATAGACAAGGACGTGAGGAATAGGATAAATCCAGGGTGGATGAAATGGCGAAAGGTGTCTGGTGTAGCTTGTAACCCACGAATGCCCTTGAAACTCAAGGGGAAGGTGTATAAAACTATTATAAGACCAGTCATGTTGTACTCATCTGAGTGCTGGGCAACGAAGAAGATCGAAAAAGGTATGGATGGGTTGTGTGAAAAATGGTATGTGTGTAAAAGACCTGTGAATACTGAGTTGTCATCTAATAGGCGAGAGTGAAAAAGGAAAGCATGTTGTGCCGGCCCTACTTAGGTGGGATAAGGGTAAGAAGATGACGATGACTTAAACATATCTCTTATATTTAAATCTTATCATTATCTCTTATAATTATTATCTCTAATAAATAAAAACTCAATAGGTGATTAAATTACAAAGTTAAGAAATTGTTTGCCTTTTTGATAATTTGAATGAGTTAATCTCTGAAACAACTAGTCAGATTTGAAAAAATATTTTTGCATTTTTTTGTTTATTGCGGAAGCTTTTACTGACTTATAACTTCATGCTACGATCCTTAGGAACGGAGTGATTACTATATAAACTGCTGGTTACAAAAACTTTTAATCAGAACTAAAAAATAATACTAGCCGGTCATGTGACACGGCACAGGACTTCAAAGGTCGAGGAAATAATTTAACGTATTTGAACTGCACTAAACAGTTAGTTTATTCTGTAATTTCTTGTTTTTGTTCTATTTTTTGTTTAAGCCTTATATTAATATTAGTTAAACGAAAAGGGAATAGGAGAAGAAAATAATATATTATATTAGTATATTTTGCTTAGCATTCATACCGTGCGAACGTTGACGATGTTGCAGTATAATTTGAAAGCGGAATCACACAGATATCTTCCTGGCTCCGCGATTACTTGTACACTCGGATCTGGGAATAGCTCTTCTAAAGATGCGTTTATAAGTTTGGATATCTGTGTAAAATTAAAAATATATGTATCAATCAATATATCACTTTAAAAAACCTGCTATGGGTACATCAACCTGAGCTTTCTATAAAACCTTATTTGGTGATTAAACCATAGCATATTTGTAAGGCATTCTCCAAAGCCAGTATGATCACCTGCTTACATTAAAGTAATTGCATTAAAGCCAATAAAATAAACTGTTATCTTAAATACCTCATCAATATTATCCGTTCCATTACAATGGAAGCCTCCTCCAATATCTAAGATTTTCATTGCTCTTCCAGCTTGAGCTTCGTGGTCAAACAGAGCCTTTGCATACTTCAATCCAGTCACATGGCTTTCAATAGAGTCACACATGGAACCAATATGAAATGCGACACCCACAACCTGCCGATAACAATTTTATATGACATGACTTGAACAAGGACTATAACGTGTTAGAAGAAAATAAATAGTGGGATTTCATTGAACAATTTCTAACTTACTTACTTTACTTAGATTTCGCATACGTGCGTTACATTTACCTATAGTGCTTAATCATCACGGAGGAACCGTAGTAATAGTTCAATTGCTTTTCCAGTTAACATCCCAAGCCGAGGTGCGCATGCGCCCTTGTGTATGTTACCTAAAACCAAATCGGCTGAGTGCCTTAAGCGCTCGCCTTAGTAGTCCGGTGAAGCTGTAAAGACCCTGCAGGGTCAATAGCGCAGTCAGTTCGAGAAAAAAAAAAAAGTTCAATGGGTTTCAGGTAAAATGCAAAGATTTGATGTGCGAATTGATTATGTAATTAGTTACACAAGGCGTTAGACTATTAGGTGTAAAATGTCTATACCGTAGATGAAATATTGATAATTAATATTATCGATTTATTTACTTATAAAAGTGGATATAGCAACAGTTAACAGTCAACAACAATAACAATAATAAAAAGGAATAAACTAAACTGAAGACCTACAACGCTTTATCACATAGATAAACCTTACACTATCATTACATAGTATAAAACAAAGTCCCCTACCGCGTCTGTCTGTCTGTTCGCGATAAACTCAAAAACTACCGAAAGGATTTTCATGCGGTGTTATCAGTGGATAGGGTGATTCATGAGGACCGTTTTAGTAATTTGTCAAGGATTTTTTGATAATCCGGGCGGGACAACGTCTGCCAGGCCTGCTAGTTGATAATAATTAAAAAAAAAAAATATTACATTAAATATTAAGAAACATTAAACGAAGAAAAAAAATGGATTAAGAATAATCGAAAATGAGTTAATTTAAGAAAACTAAAATTAACGTATGGAAGAAAACAATAAGGCAGATAAAATTAAGAATATTGAAATATGATTTACTAAATGTTGTTTAAATGTTTATGAATATAAAATGTGTTTGATTGCCCTTTTGAATTGAAATGTTCGATGGTCAAATAAGCCTAATGAGATGTTTGGATGCGAGTTCATTGTATAAACAAGTCATACATACTATGGGATTGTAATAAGAAGTTATTCTTGCAAGTTTTAAGGATGAATGTTTTAGGAAATCGATAACCAAAATTGGTGTTAGAATCTAGAGACTCTAGCAAGGAGGAAGATGATATATATTTGTGCAGTAATTTGTGAAGAAATACTAGATCATCCTGATTTCTTCGCGCATGTAATGATATAATATGAAGAGACGCTGCGACCATGACCATGTATGTAACATAGAAATTTTGAAAATTTTCTTTGAACTGCTTCAATAGATTTACAATGTATGGTGTAGCAGGGTGACCAAACTACAGATGTATACTCGACGATACTTCGAACTGAACTGTTACATAACAAGATAAGACTATTAGGGTTTTTAAAAGGTAAGGAAGATCTACTTATAAAACCTAAAATTCTAAAAGCTCTATTAGTTTTATCATGGTGATAGTGTCTGAATGATAAATTATCATCAAATAAGATGCCCAAATCTTTCGCCAAAGATTTTCTTGTCAATAATTGATTGTCAATTTTTTAAGGATAGGAAATTTTATTTTATTACGACACTAACGGGATATAGTATTAAGATCTTGTTGTAAAAAGAAACAATCAGAAGCATTATTAATAGATTTAAACACTTCAGGATCGTCAGCATAGAATAACGATTCACAGGAAAGCTGAATAATCAAATCGCCCAAGATTTCTCACTACTCGAAGAATATTAAATTATCGTAACTCCCATCGGTTTGAAATGCGGGTTCGAAATTTTATTCAAACGTATTCATAATGATATTGTGTCTAAGAGAATTTATTGAATTTGTGTATTATGAGATAATGATAAGGAGTATAATTATATACAAAATATGTAAAAAGAAACTTACTTTCAATCCTAGAATAGCGGCTTCCTCCAACAAGGTGAAAGCCTCATTTGGAAAATCACATCCAAATTTATCTCTGAGCTCGATTGAACAGTCGCTCTTAATTCGTATGCGAATTAATAACCTGTAATTAATATTGATTTTGGCACGTTGATTATAAGTAATGCTGACAAGGTCGTTAAATAAATTGGTTTACTGTGATAATATGTATTATCGCTTAGCAAACAACACTGCGCAAGTAAATATGACTCATTTTACAGAGGAGTGAAATTTTATTTTATTGGATGTTAATCTTCACGCATTAAGTTGTAGGAACTCCATTCTCATATTTACGTGCTAGTAACCTTTTTACTGCAACTCTCAGAGCGCGTTATAAAATATATTATAAAATGTCAAATGGAACGACTTCAGTTTCTGCATTGTCATGAGCTAGGAATCTGTCATTGGTAATTTATATTGTTAGCAGACGACTGTATCAGAATTATCCGTACTATTGACCTAACACGCCATTGGTCGAACTCATAGGCCGATCTCGACGTCATCTGATCTCGGCTGATCATACATTAGTGGAATGCTATAAAAAGGTAGTCGATCGAGTCATTGAAGACTCCCTTATCGAACTGGAATAGTTCAGAAATTTTCCGATACAAAATACACAGAAGAGTTATTGGGACACGCATGCCTGGTACACATGTATGTTTCAATAACTCATATCTGTATGAATAGTTTAGCTTAACTTAGGTTAGCTAAGATAGATCGCGAATTGCATGTAACAGGCAACAGCCAAGGCGAGGTGTGCCGTGCACTCTTGAGCTAGTTGCCCAAATAAAATCGGCTGAGTGCCTTAAGCGCTCGCCTTAGTAGTCCAGTGAAGCCGTAGAGGCCTCCAAAAAGGCCAATAGCGTAGTCAGTTCGAGAAAAAAAAAGCCATTGAGGTAATTCTTGCTCGGTCGTTTCTCTGCAAGGTTGTATTGCGTAACTGTTGTTGTATTGCGTCAGTTCTCTCCAATTTACACTGTTATTTCTATCTCTGTGTATTTTTGGTTTATTGTGTAACTTGAGTTATTAAAATGTTGATGTGAGTTTTCGTGTAGAGGTATGTAATTGTGTTATTTTTTTATATAAATCAATTTCTGGTATATAAAAATATGAGCGTATAATAATTAAATGTTTTAAAAAAAAGTAATTAGTCATTTGAATGAAATTGTGGATGTTTATTGGTTGAACGCTTAAAATATGATATGTAGTTTGACGCACCATGAGAATATTTACCCAAAGATATTTAAAAGTAGAAATCGCCAATTTTCGACTCAATCGTTGTTGTTTGCTAAACAACGATATGTTCTTTCATGTAAGCAAGAGTCACAAGTGTTAAATACCAAAATCCGATATTGATGTTGTATAAATTGTATTTTCAGTTTATCTGGTTATAATATAGCTGTGTTACAAAAATAAGGAATTATTTATGTTCAGATCTGAACGTTGCGTCCGAAGAACGTAAACAACTAATAATGTGTCCTGTATTATATATGAATATTTTATTGCACTTTTTTAGTTTATATACTGGCGATCATAATGCTACATAATATTTTTCTATATCTAACCCGTGGTATTGTGGAATAAATAAAAGATATTGTAAGTAGTGCTAATTAAAAAAGGAAAAGAAGAGTAACTTGTTGTTTTAATTATAAAAGAGTGAAAATCAATGTGACATAGAAGTGTGACTAAAATACAGATACATCTAGACACATGGTAGCGTGTTAGCCAAGTTCAAGCTAACAGAATGGCGAGCGCACACTACCTTGTGTAATATTACACCAAACATTTGGTGCTACATTTCACCCCCTCATATTTCAACAACTTTTACTCATAAACATATCAAATTTGGCTCATATATAGAGACTTGCGAGATATATATGTACTCCAAATTTTATAAACACACAGAAAAAAATAAACAAGGAACTTACAGCTTTAGAACTTGCGAAGTATATAATATAATTCGTATATTCAAACTAGCCAATTCAGAACTTAGGCCTACAATATTATCCCAAGTTATAAGCGGAAATTATATTTTAAGTTGTTATAACGTATTTTATGTTGTTATAAATAATTTCAAGACTGATCATAGAAACTTAGCACCCATTTAGATCTCACTTCTTTTGTCGTTGAAGTCAACAACCAAGGCATATATCATAATATTGAACTTGACTTTCATTTCACATTTATGTTTTTGATGGGATAAATATAGTATACGAGATAGCTACTATATATATAAATCAGAACGTAAGTACGCTTTGTTTACACACTAGTATGGTTGTCACCTATGAACTACTCGATCAAGTTCGATCTATAATTGACTTCCTAGATATGACTATGCCGTCATGTTTAGCCTAATAATATATTGTTATTTCTCATTTCACGTACAACTACTGTATTAATCCTTTAACTAAACTATTGTATGAAGGTATAAGTAATTATTACATACTGCGCGTCTGACCAATGTTCAGAGAGCTTCTTCAGTTCATATAAACTGTCAAATGTAGTATGCATCACTCCTGAGTCGCGGGCGTAAGCCATTTGCTCCGGAGTTTTTGTTGGCATTGCGTATATTATACTTCTGTAAAGTTATAAATGCAATTTATTATTTATGTTTTTTAATATAAACAGAATTACGAAGTTTTATTTAAGTAACAAAGTCAGAATCAATCTAAAAAACTATGATAATACAGACATACAAACATAATAATACAGTGCACAATATAACGTCATAAAAAATTGTATTATTTGCAATATAGCAGCTATTCGTTGAATTAAAGAAGTAAAAACAATATATAACATAAGCTGAACTGACAAGGTATAACCAGGAGTATGTATATCATTAGTATAATACAGGTAATGAATGCGATTAAACTCGCTGCCAAGTGCTAAAAGATAATGTTTCGAGAAGGGTGGCCATATTACCATGTTGTATAGCAATTAGGGTGGGCTAAAAAAATTGACTATTTTATTTATATTGTGAAAAATAGGTTGGTAGACACGACAAAAAAAAACTTCCAAGTATGAGCTCTTAATTTCAATAGGAAAGTCTCTTACATTTTTTTTGTAAACCTCACTGTTTAAAAGTTATTGAAGGTTAAGGTTTGATTATTTTCAGGCAGATTTCTTTTTTCTTATATCATCAGCATAAATAATATAAAACTGAGGGGCAGAAGACAATTTTACAATTACAATTATTTCTATTACAATTAAGAGCTCATGCTTGGAGATAATTTTTTGAGGTGTCTACCAACCTATTTTTCAGAGCATAAAGTTAAAAAAAAATCGTCGATTTTCTAATAGTAATGCTTATATACTAACCAAATTCGTCACAAAGGCCAAAGGCCGCGCGTACTCTGACCCCACAATCCGTGGTTGTGTATTCCAAACGACATAAGTATTAGTTAAATTAATTGAATATTTATTTTAATTTTTCTTTTATTCAAACATGTCATTTCTATACTTAACTTTAAGAACCTTTTAAGGAACTTACCTAGGGTTTACATTCAGTTTTCTTAGTATTTCAAGTTCACCGGGCGACGCACAACTGAAGCCCGTTCTTTCAGATATTGCCAAATTTAGAAACATTTTCATGTTATTTGATTTTATCGCTTAAAGAAAATAAATACGCACATATTATTTGTAAATAATAAATTACTTTACTTAATTTAATTAATTTTACATAGAAAAGTATAGAGTCTATAGACATGACTCACAAACAGATACACACAATATTTTATAGGCAATCCCCGTGTCCTGTATAATAGCTACTTATCACAAACAATTCGGGGAAAAAATATGACAGAGAGAAAAAATATAGACAGAGCTACAAATCTATACATGTAACGATAGTATATACAAATATAATAGTAATATGGTAAAAAAAAATGATCAATGAGTATTATGATTTTTTTGTAAAAAAAACATTAGCTGGTACCAATTATTTATTGGTCTAGGGTACTGCGGGTAAATTGCCTACATACCTGAAACCAAAACGATTACTGAACCAGACTCAATGAATAACCGGACCGATTCTACTACAACGACCTTTGACATGAAAAAACGGACACGATTTGGCTTATGGAATGTTAGATGGGACACTAGACTAGCCCAAACAGAGGACAATCTCCTATTTGTCGCTATGGCTGAAGTGCGCTGGAATGGTTTTGAAAATACTTATGGTCCCAAAGGCTGTTCGCTTCTATATTCAGGTAATGAAAATGAGGACGACATTTATCACTACGGGGTTGGACTCTTACTTTCTCGAGAAGTGAAGCGGTGTCTTATTGACTGGAAGCCAGTCTACGCGCTTCAACTCGCGGGCTCGTAAAATCATGGTAGTGTGTGGTAGTCGCTAAAGACGTTAAAGTCAAAGAAAACTTTGATAGCCTCTTGGCAAAGGCCTTGGAAAATGTATAGCGATAGGACATAATTTGACTTGCGGATGTTATGAACGCTAAGATAGGCAGCGCTAATAAGGGTTATGTAGGATGCATGGGCAAGCACGCAATTGGTAACCGAAATGAAAATGGCCAACGATTCGTGGATTTCTTTCGGAACCACAACTTGGTAATTGGAGGATCCATCTTCCTTCACAAGTACACTTGGACGTCACCTAATAATCACATATGTAACCAAATAACCCACATTGCCATAAGTAGTAAATGGCGCGGCTCTCTTCTAGACGTACGCAACCGTAGAGGAGCTCATATTGAAAACGATCACGAATTGATAGTAGTCCAAATGAGATTCAAAGTTGCCGTACCTATTCGACCAACGGGAGAGAAAATTGGAAAGAAGCCAGATATGTCAAAGCTGAAGGTCCCTGAAATCCGTGACAAGTTCTGCCTTGAGTTGCGCAACCGATTCTCAAGCAGAATATAAGTAAAGATAGTATCAATACCGAGTGGGCTGACATTAAAACGATATATTCAGAAACCAGCTCCACTATACTTGGGTATCAAACACCAAAGCGAAAAGATTGGATGTCGTAAAGTATGTGGTACCTTATTAACCAAAAACGAACCAGAAAAATGCAAATGACATATTTTAGATATAAAGTCTTAACTTTATTCAATGTAGACGTTGCAAAGTATAAGCTTACGATAGAATAATTTAACTCTAGGCATTAGTTCTCTAAAATGCTGTATACGATAAAAGGCTTCATCCATGTTAAATATAAAGAAAGGCTGTTTCTGTAGTCCGTTTTCAATCATCGCTCTGCCCACATCTTCTGGTGTATAATCGACCAAAACCAACGCTGGCAAGGCATTTTTATTTAGATGATATTTTGCCATTTTTCCCTCTCTGAAATAATTTATTTTACTGATACAGTGTAGAAAAGACTAAAAATATTTATAAACAGCTATGCCACGCCGCTTTACTCGTGTATGATATGTTTACTATCTTAGACCATGTGATCATTCAACATCAAATGAAATTGTGGTCAAAAGCTAAAACCTATAAAATATATTAAAACAAGAAAAAAATCGAATATTCATTCCAGGTATAAATAAAAATATCGCGTCTCTAGTTCCCAGTTTTAAATGTGTATATTTTGGGTGTATATGTATGTAGTTTGAATGTTATTGTCTTCTTGGTCAATGATGCGGCCATTTTATTTTATTTACCGCGCTCATGCCTACATAACTCACTACCAATAGCAACGTACAAGAATACTCCATTGACTTTAATTATGTTTGAGTAAATGAGCATTTACTGAGTGAATGAGCATTTACTGTGTGAACGCGTTACATCCTAAACCTCGTCCTCACTTACCATCAGATGTGATTGAGGTCATGCGTCGCACAGTGTATTATAAAAAAAATGTTAATTGTTAAATATAAAAAGCTGCTTACAGAAACTTATAGTTTCATATCTAGATCTACATTAATGAATAAATGCACATACAAATGTCAGAACTTCAATTCTTTTGTATTTTTAATTAGAAAAAGAATTATCACGTACTTGTATATAATTCAACAATATATTTAACAGTTATTTAAAGACAAAAGAGGTATTTCTCACAAAATGTCAGAACATACATAATTTACTTTCAAAGTTCTGAGATAGAATTTCAAGCGCAACAGATAACAACTAAATTAAGAATTGTAAAAAATTCAACAAATTCTTAAGCATATTAATTTTATATAAGTACTTAAATTGATTTTTGTGTTACTCATTGCGTGATGATCCTATATTGTATTGTTATTACTGAGAAGTACATAACACGCTAATGTAGGGAACTTACAGCCAATAAATAAATAAAGATCATGCAAAGATGTACGCAATTACATTCCCACCTAACAGACATATTGCGTGATCACAAAAATTTTGTGATTGAATAAAAATATATAAAGTTATTTATATTTACATATTTTACAACACGAATGGGAAGTTGACTATGACAATGTAATATTTCTGTCAAATATATTCCAAAATAAACGGGATATTAATTATAAGTGTTTGCGACATATCACAACTGTGAAGAATTAAAAACCTTAGAATAGGAAACAGGTGATCCCTTTTTATATGGTCGCAAAACTTAATCATATCGACAATATGGACATATTATATGTTCTGATCAATCTTCTAATCAATTAGTTTTCTTTTATAAAAAATACATTAAAAACGATCAGAGTTATTATTTTCACCTTCAACCACACTTCATTATGTCTATTATCATAACCTTTATATCATAAATAAAGCCTTTAGTAAGATCAAGTAAGTAATCAATACAGTAACTATACAGTTACAAGAACTTCATGTGATTAATTAATGTTTATAATAGATATATTGTAGCTTACCTTGTCTGGAGTTAATTTGAAAACTGAATGTAGACGGATTTAAAAGTAATATAATACTGGTTTGTGCTGTCGAACGTTGTAGTAAGGAATGCCAGTAAGGATTATAGTATGTTCGTTTTTAAAGTAAACGTGTATAATCAACTGTGCATATATATAATAGTGTATTTATTTTCACATGTATACTCATGAAGAAATACAAACAAAGATTGAAATATATTTAAAATATTCTTATTACATATGGCGCATACACCATATTATGTTAATATAAAAATAATTGATTTCAATCGTCTTTTGTTTCACAATTTCACAATTAAAAATTCGGAATTTTGACTTCGGTGCTCAAAACTACGCCCCTGAAAGTTCGAGAAGTGTAGTCCGCATCAAACTTTTTAACCGCTCCGAAGTAGATGCGCAGAACACAAATTTAGGTATCAAAGGGACGTAATGAGGTAAAAGGGGCGCAAAGCTCACCCGCGCGCGCACCTTGCCCCCTATTTTACCAACGTTGATTTTACCAGCGTGGACTTTGTCAAACGTACATAAGGTATATATTCCACTGATCTAAGGCCTCATCCACCACAGTCATCAACATGTATGCTGTCATTATTCGTTGCAGTACAGTTGCATTTAGAAGTCGATTTAGTTTTGTTGTTGGTAATTACTGGTTATTGCTATTTTCGTTTTTTATTTTTTATTATATATTTGTCTTTTTTAGAAGACCCATCCACTTCGAAAAATAATGTTTCTATGGAAGGCGTTGTTTATTACAAATTATTTATTTATTACGAATATATTTTATTTACAATAACGGTATTGTAACACGCATAATACCTGCACAATATATGCTACAAAATATATCCCATATATAGAAACAAATACTGCATAAGGCAGATCATTCAATTAAAGTACGCGATTACCCAAAACTCACCAACTAGGTGATGGAACGTCATTTGGATTTAATTATAACTGACAAATACTTAATGTGTAAATACTATGTACTACTGTGTTCATTTCTAGTTTTTACTGTTGTTTTATTACCTTAGTAATGATTCAATTTTTATTGTCTGTTCATTTTTATCTCTAATATTTTGCAAATAGTCTATATGTAAAGAGGTTTATGTAAATTAGCTGTCAAAGCGTTTACAAGATGACACAATCGAAGTCGTATTCTACAAAATCTTTTGAAAGTTGTAATGTGGTCGTTGTACTGCCACATTCTTATTACTTAATGTAATAGGCAAATATTTCCTTGAGTCATAATTGATTAAAAACGTACTATACTGTACGTATAATATCATAACAAAGATGAATAAATATCAATATTAAATTCTAATGGTAATATTTTGAATTTTTTTTGTATTAACTTCTTGACTGTACTATGCGCAAAGCCGAATTCAAAGCTATATTCAGAGCGGCCATACCATTTGACTATAATAGCACTTAAGCCGTAAGAAGACGACTATATATTTTTATGCGATTTTTTTTTCCAGCTTGTTCTGAATATTTTAAACGCAAAAAAGTGACAATTGGCTTTTAGTTATATATGACTACAGACTAGAAAAATCTAATAAAAAATAGATTCTTATTGGGCCCGTAGACAATCCAGTCTTACGTTCAGATACGGTAAGGTAAGGTACGGCACGGCATCGCAATTTTATTTTAGTGATACGACACTTGTCCGTACCGGAACCAACCTTCCATTAATCAAAGAGGATGTATATCATCCATGTTTACATATAAATGTGTCATAATTAGTATTACCTCGTTTGCGTCTTAATGGACTAAAAATATACAACTTTTGGAAAACAAAATTTTAATGGTGGTAGAGCCACGCTGAAGCTATTACTGGTTTCAGCATGAATGGGTCGGCTCGTCCGGGGTAGTACCACCCGACCCATAGAAAACCGACGTGAAGTAAAAGTGCTTGCGTTGTTGCGTTTCGTTCGGTCAGTGAGAGCGCCGGAGGCCCACCTTCCCTTCCCTCTCCTCTCCATCTGATTCAAATGATTTTCCGGTATGGTATTCCAAATCATTAATATATATAATAAAGGACAAATTAAAAGCACACTTGAAATGGAAAAATGCAATAACCCACGTGACTATGATGAGTTCTTACTGTTTCGTGCTAGGCATAAAGTTATATAAAAAAATGTTACGGTCATTATCTGTCTCATATACAATACCTTATTCGGTCTAATCCAAAACAACTATGGTCTTATTTGTATACCTCTGAACATTAAATTCGAAATGGTTTTAACAAATTTTTTGAAAGTGTTTTCACAAAATCCAATCCACTCTTGGATAACGACGATTTTTCATCAAATATAGTAACATCAGGTGAGATGGATAGCCTAGAGTTCAAAGAAGAAAGTGTATATAAAATCACTTATAACCAACAAAGGTCCTGGAGGCGATAATATTCCACCACTTCTTTTTAAAAATTGTACAGAAAATCTAGCAAAGCCAATAACTGATTTATTTATCGTTTCACTTAATAGATATTGTGGTTTTCCTACATAATGAAAAGAAGCCCTTATAGTACCAATACATAAAAGTGGAACTAAAATGAAAATTAAAAATTATAGACCTATGTCTATTTTAAACACATTAGGCAACATTTTTGAAAAATTAATTGATAAATATGTTAGTTCTATAGTCTTTAAATCTATACCGACTCAGCAGCATGGATTTATGAAAAAGCGTTCCACAATTACTAATCTGTTCACAGATTATGTACTAACTAGTATGGATAATAAACAGTAAGTCGATGTTATATATACCGATTTCGAAAAAGCGTTTGATCGTGTGGATCACATTATTTTGATGCAAAAACTTTATTTTCTTGGTATACGTGATAACTTGCATAGATGGTTTCAATCTTATATTACAAATAGGATACACGCTGTAGTAGTAGGTGGTTCTCGTGGTGACTTTATTAAAATACCTTCTAGAGTTCCACAAGGATCGATTCTAGATCCACTACTTTATAACGCCCTACCTATTTGACATTGGAAATTGCATTAAATACTCAAAATTTAAAATGTTTACTGACGATAAGAAAATTTTCTTAAAGGTTAAATCAGAAACTCACTGCATAAATATTCAATGTGATATTAATACTCTCGAGAGTTATTATAAAAAGAACAAAATTACAGTAAATGTCGATAAGTGTGTAACTATCAGTTTTTCACGTAAATAAAAAATTATTAACTTTCAGTATTATATTAATGTTATTCCTATTTGAAAAGTCAGATATTTAGGTATTATTCTTGATATGATCAAGCTGTTTATGAATGATCATATAGACGTAATTATTAGTAAAGCATATAAACAATTAGGCTTTATAAAACGTATATGCGAACCATTCAAGAATGTAGAATGTATTAAAAGCCTGTGCCTTGTGCACGTAAGGAGCATTTGTATGTATATATTGGGTTGTAACGGGTGCACCCTGCTGAGTATCGAACGAGGCAATGGCGAAAGCGGGAGGGGTAGGGTTACAAAGTCCGACTGGGTCGCGACCATCATGCATTTAGCGAAAAAGCCCGTAATAGTGATTCGTTCTGCGCGTTTCGTTTCAGGATCAGCTCATGCATATCCAGTAGTGAATGACTTTCGCCGTGGCTCGAGTACCGGTGAGATGATTAACACTGGTCACCTCTGGACACGGGCGGAGGTTGTTCGCTCACGCAGGCCGGCATGACAGCGGCGACTGGCGAGTGATAACGCATCTCTCGATAGTCGCCATTGTTTATGGATTGTACTGTGCTCACCATCAGGCACAGTGTAGTCACTTTGCTGTGCTAAAATAAAAAAAAAAGTATTCTTGAATATGCTTCAACCATATAGTCACCTCAATATAATAAACATATGATAGCATTGAAAACTATACAAACAAAATTTGTCAAATTCTTATGCTAGAAAGATTTTAAACAATTTACAAACTACGGTGAATTATGTAACTATTTAGATTTTTAGACAATTTAGAATTTAGGCGTCGACAGCATGACATAATGTTTATGCATGCTATACTATCGGGTTATATTGATTGTCCCGATCTTTTGGGTTCCATATCACTACAAGTGCCAACATACTGCACACGAAAAGCACCGCTAAATCCAATTATGCACAAAATTCAGTACTGTGTCGCATTGCTAGAACCTATAATGAGATACTTAGTCTGGCCATAGATACTGTTACAATTAAAAATAAACAAAATATTACATTTGAATTTGGAACCTGTCATTTTTATATGATTATTCATTGAGTTTCCTCATTTTGGCGCCAATACATTGTACAATATTTTGCGATATTAAAATGGAGTGGGGTGACATAGAGAGCCGAATCGCTGTGATTGCATTACACAAAGTAGGTATGGAGCCAAATGCAATATTTAAAACTCTCCATACGCTTGGTATTAGTAAAATGTTTGTGTACCGGGCTATTAATAGGTACAATGAGACCTTCTCTGTTTGTGTCAGAAAACAACAACTACTGAAGCGGTACGCAAAGGGAGGTCACAGAAAAATGTTGTTTACGGGTGGGAAAATTTTTACAATTGAGCAACATTTTAACAAACAAAATGACCGTAAGGAAGCTTCCCAATTAGTCGACAGAGTGCAACGTGTGCACTACCCGACATCAGTGATGGTTTGGTGGGATATTAGCTATAAAGGAGTGACTGAGCCATACTTTTGTAAGAAAGATATCAAAACATCGGCACAAGTGTATCGAGACACCATTCTTGAGAAGGTAGTGCAGCCCCTTAACAACACCATGTTCTATAACCAAGAATGGTCCTTCCAGCAAGACTCGGCGCCAAGTTATAAAGCTCGGTCTACGCAGTCTTGGTTGGAAGCGAACGTTTAATTACGGAACGGACTTAATCTGAGCTGAAGACTGGCCGTCGTCTAGTCCCGATCTTATTCCACTGGATTATTTTGATTTAACTAACACTAATAGAATTTTTCAAATCGGATCAGTAGTTCCTAAGATTAGCGCTTTGAACCAAACAAACAAACTCTTCAGCTTTATATATTAGTATAGATAGATAGAAGATGTAACGCTATCTATGTAATTAAAAGTGTAATTCGTTTAATTGGTACTTGGACAACAATATAGATATGTGGTAACATGTTTTTATCATTTTACAAAGCATGTAACACTATCTTATTAATTAAAATTGTAATGAATTTAATTGAGATTAGGACATCAATATAATTATATGGTAACATGTTCTTATCATTACCCGTATGTCGATAACAACTCAAGGCTTAAATGTTCTTATCACTTAGTGTTGTGCCTATTATAAATGTCTAAACAGCTCATTAGATTTAATTATTCCACAACATATAGTTTAAATTATTGATAAAAAAATAGAATATACGTTGGTAAAAAAAAATGTTTGTGGTGGATGAGGCCTTAGATCAGTGGAATATATGGATGTAGTTATGTACGTTTGACGAAGTCCACACTCATCTAAAAAATAAACGTTGTAGTTAAAAGGTTCCTATTCATTTCTGTTTGACCACAAACTAACCGGAAGTTAAATGTGGTCCTAGATGCTAAACACGTTAACGCTAACGCGCACTTTTAACGCTCTTAGCTGCAGGAACAAATCCTTAGGTTCTTGGTGACAGATTTTCAACTCAAAGGTTATAAGTAGCCAGGTGGACTTTGAAAAAGCCCTACATATCATGTTTCATGTTTTTATATTTTAGTTTATGATCTTGATTTTTTGTAAGCAGTGCATGAATTCTGCATAATACTTGTATATATTATACTAGCAATTTCCCGCGGCTGCGCACACATTTTCTATACAATATTTATTTTATAAAAAAGAACTGATCAACAGTCTGGTTTTTATAAAAATTTTCACCATCTTGGGGGTTGAATTTCTAAAAATCCTTCCTTTATTCTCACCTACAAGTAAAAGGATCTACACTGAAATTTTCATGACCTTAATTCCGGTATAACCCGCCAAAGTTGATTGCTCTGAAATAGATGCGCAGAACACAAATTTAGGTATCAGAGGGACGAAGAAGCGCGTTCATCGCCCCCTATTGCACCAACACTGATACATAGGTTAGTGCCAGTGCTAGTTGCAGTACAGTTGCATTCAGTTAATAGTTTGTTGTTGTTAATTACATGATATTGCTATTTTGGTTGTTCTATTTTCTTGTTTGTATTTGTTATTTTTGGTCTTTATTGTTACTTGTTGATATTTATTGTTATTAAAAGATATTTCACTTCGGGAAATAATGTTTATATTGAAAGTGTTACCCCGCTATAAAAAATGTTTATTATAAATTATTTGTTTACTATAAATGTATTTTATTTAGAATAATGCTATTGTAGCGACACACAATACTTGTACAATATATGCTACAAGATATACACTACATTTGGAAACAGTTCTATATACATATAATAAAAGGCTAAAGAGACAAAATCAGTACATTTAAAATAATAGGTCTTTACCTATGAAATTGCCGTTCTGCAGTACTGGTCATTTCAAATCAAAATAATTTTTGTTTGGCTAATAATTCTAATTTCAAATTAATTTTATTTAAAAAACATGGAGTTCTTTTTCTAAAAGTAGTCATTTGTTTATTGGTTAGTGTTACATTTTCATCGCATTTCAATCTTTTTTGTCATCTTGGATACGTTAAAAATTCGAGTAATTATGGAATATGAGTACCGTCGTGACAGCAACGCGGCACAAGCGGCACGCAACATCAACGACGTTTACGGAGTTAACACTACAAACCTACGCACCACCTGTTATTAGTTTGCTCGCTTCCGTTCTGGGAATTTCGACCTGAAAAATGAACCTCGCAGTCGTCCGAAGACTTTGGTCGACAATGACGAACTAAAGGAAGCTGATGATATACAATCTACGGTTGAATTAACAGCAGCTTTTGACGTTAGCGTCAAAACAATCTTGGTCCATTTGTGTCAAATTGGAAAGGTAAAAAAGCTTGACAAATGGGTGCCCCACGAACTCAATGATCACCAGCGCGAAGTACGCGTCGAGACGTGCCTTGCACTGCTCAACAGACACACAAATGAAGAAATTTTGAACCGCATTGTTACCTGCGATGAAAAATGGATTATGTTTGATAACCGCAAGCGCTCAGCAAGTTGTTTGGATCCTGGTTCAGCACCTAAACGAAAACTTACTCCTAGAAAAGTGATGGTCACTGTTTAGTGGTCTAGCGCCGGTGTGATTCATCACAGCTTCTTACCAAACGGGGTGAGCATTACTGCAGATGTGTACTGTGAAGAACTGAACACAATGATGGAGAAGCTGGCACATCTCCAACCAGCATTGGTCATTCGCTCGTCTCAGCTGCTCCTGCACGACAACGCGCAACCTCATAGTACACAGCAGACTCTCTCCATGTTGCAAGAACTGGGTTTGGAAGTTCTTCGTCATCTGCCCTACTCACCAGACCTTGCGCCTACAGACTACTACTTTTTCCAGAATTTGGATAACTCCTTGGCGGGAAAAAATTCAATACCCGAGAGGCAGTACAAAATGCCTTTGAAGAATTTGTTGCCTCCCGTCCTGCTGATTTCTTTAAGACGAGCATCAATAAACTGCCACTGCTTTGGCAAAGATGCATTGATTGCATGGGTGATTCGATTAATACAAATAAAAAATACATGAAAAAAGTTCGTTTAAATTTTTTCATTCAAAACAGCAATTTCATAGGTAAAGGCCTAATATTTATGAAGAAATGGTCTTAGAATAAATGACAGAACACATTTTCACGGTTTATAGATTTTTTTGTCTATCTTTTGTATGGGCATCTCGCAAAAACTACGAGAAAGATTTCCACCAAATTTTATATGGTATTAGTTTATTCACAGGTATACATATGTATATGTATATTTACACTTGTAGGGTATGTTTTACATATATATGTATATATATATATATATTTAATATATATCAAATTTGTGTATACGTATATTTTACTTTTAAGAAAACACAAAAGATAAGAAATTTACACAAATACCACTAAACGGATTTTCACGACATTTAGCATGATAGTATCATTTTATACACCGCTATAACATATAGTATATACTAGCGGTCCCGGCGGACGTTGTCCCGTCCTGATAATAAAAAAACCTCGACAAATTTTATATACCTGAACCTTTTCCACGAATCACTTTATTTACTGGTGAAAACCGTATGAAAATCCGTTCAGTAGTTTTTGAGTTTAACGCGAACAGACAGACAGACGCGGCAGAGGACATTGTTTTATAATATGTAGTGATTTTACATACACATATATATTAATATACAATATACATGTATATGTATATAGTGTACTTATCTTAATTACAATATTACTCATAATAAAACACGAAAAGAGACGAAATTATTGCATTAAATATATTTGAGAAAAATACTCTTGGAGGTTTAGAATTAATAGCTGAATACCTTATTCATATATGAACACATTAACACGGTTTTTAGAATTTTTGTCTGTCTGTCTCTATCTCTACGGTCGGTCGGTATCTTAACTCTGTCTTCTCAATACATTATTAATAATTTAATGTATGACTAGAAAAATTGAGAAAGGCTGAATTTAGTAAATAACCGACATAACTTGAATACTGGAAACAGTGATAATATGGTCCTCCCGTGTTTCAGGTTCAGCAAGATCAGTAATAATTTTTAGTCTACTCGTTTACTCTTTCATAATGTGCTGTATTCTGTAAGTGTATGTATTCTGGCTGCGGCGGTAGGGGCGGATTTATTAGCAAGGCCGATACCACACTCGGCAGCGAGCAGGCGTGACGAGCAGTAGCCTCCTTCTTCGAGGAGATCATCTCGCAGAAGTAGGAGACGGACAGGGCTCGCGAAGATGATCCTCAAATTGACCGATGACAGAGGACCGGCAGGAGAGGGGAAGGCGTCATTTTCCCCGCCTCTTTCGCCCACCGTAGTCGAACCTGAGGGGATGGGCCCGGGAGGCTATCTCCTCATTGCACAAGTCCAGCTGACGAGGCGAGGTAGCTGCAGTGTACTCAGTCTGTCTCCCTATTAGGTAGGAGCCTGGCCGGGCAGACCGTTGGGGCGGCTATACAAGGTCGAGTAGCTAGTACGATCCCAAGAAATACGGTCTGTCGGTACACCGCGGGATTTTAGTCCGTGCGAGTCGGACATAATCCACTCTCTCCCGGGAGACGTTAATAAAAAAAAAAACAAAAAGTGAATGAAAAAAGATTATTAAAATCATAATTTTTAATAATAAAAATGAGTTCAGCACTTGAATACAGGTAAAACACAAATTATTAATGATGCATATTATTTTTAAATTTGTGTCTTTTATTTTAGATTTCAAACTTACGAATTTTGTGACAGTAGGTTTCTGTTGCGTGCGTAACGTGTAAAATAAATTAAGACAACATTATTTATCATGCGCTTTTTACTATTATATTTATAGTTGTTAGATTATAAAGAATGTATCTGATAGTTGTCACAGAGTTATTATATCCAATAAACTTGAGCTCTCAATGAGTTTCCGACCATTGCGTTACGGATTGGATAAAACATGAAATCCGTTATTGAACAAATATGTTCTTATTGTTACGTTTTGAGGAAATATTAGTAAACGTATTTACATTTATTATTTTACATTATTATACTTTCGATTGATTGTGTTACGAACAGGTTTTTTTAAATTTTGCTATTATACTTTAACCTTCGGACTGTATTGCATGCTGTTTGTTTAGGGTCGCAAATCTGTTAGCAAATGAATAAGTATTTCTAAGATTAGGTTATAGTTACATGGTAAGGTGAGAGTCGCTATCGATTGAGACTATTAAAACGATGTAGTTGCATTTAAAATTCGGTTGCAAACGACTTATTTATTAGGTTAAAATGGTTTTATAGTTTGAACGACCTGCATGTCGATTAAATAAAAATAAACACGTGTCTGAGGTTTGACTGACTATTGTTCTGAGTGTGGTACTCGTGTATCGAGAGTTAGAATTATACATTCACAAGGTGAGCGATACCTTGATACTGTAGTGCCAGGCTTGATCTCTGAGAACAAAATTATTCGTAAAGGGTGAGGCCAGTTAAATCGTCGAGGTCGACTTTTAATACATTTATGTAACCATAATTTTGTTAATCACTGTGTTTATAATTGAAATTCCACGCGGACGTAGTCGCGGGAACAGCTAGTACTATATAAGGTGGATCATTTAATTAAAGTATGCCATCACTCAAAACCCATCAAGTAGGTGATTAAATGCTGGTGGAGTTAATTATAACCGACAAATACATAATGTAGCGAACTCTTAACATTTTAGCTTATTGTTATTGTTTATTACTCTATTGTTCAGCTACTATTGTTCGTTTCTGGTTTTTGCTGTTACTTTATCACTCAAGTAATAATTTATTTTTTATTGTCTATTCATTTTTATCTGTAATCATTTGTAAATTTGATTACATTTTATAAAACAAAGTCCTCTGCTACGTCTGTGTGTCTGTTTGTTGGCAATAAACTCTGAAACTACTGAACGGATTTTCGGTTTAGATATATAATTTGTCAAGGTATTATCAGGCCGGAACAACGTCCCGCCACTTCTGCTAGCTCTATATATATGTATGTATATGTTCGCTCAATTCAAACAAACAGGTTTTCGTAATTTAGCTGTTTACAAGACGACGCAATTGGAGTTATATTTTCATTGTCAATCGCAACGTGGTCGTTGCACATCCCTATTACTTAATGTAATAAGCAAATGTATTCTTGAATCATAATGAATTAAAAATGTAATATATTGTATGTACAATATCCAGATAACATAATAAATGTAATTTTTAAATTCCTATAATAATATTTTAAAATTGTTTTATTATAACCTCTTGACTGTATTGGGTGCAGGGACGAGCTTAAGCTATTCAGAGCAGTTCATAAGTTTGACGCGGACTATCGACTTAGATTGAGTGTGTTGATGAGCGTTCATCATTCAGTCTGTAATTGATTTCATCTACAGATTAAACATTTTAATATATATATATATATATATATCATAGCAGGCAAACGGACAGGTGGGTCGCCTGATGTTAAGTGATCACCACCGTCCATAGACACTAGCAACGCCAGGGGAGTCGCAAGTGCGTTGCAAGCCTCTGCACTCTCTCTCCTCTGCCTCTCTAGCACTGTTACTTCACGATTTATATATATATAAATTCAAAATTAAACATATAAATTATATTTTAATAATGATGTCACAATCTAATATGGTTATTAAAGATGAATTTGGAAATAAAGGACAAATATAACAATCAAACGCATGTTTATTTTGAATAGTATTACATATATTAAAACGGAATTTCTTACATCTATATTATTTGTAGTGATCAATTAGTCATGCGAGCACTTCGGTTTTATGATAATCTTGATTTACAATAACATTTGGTATACTGGATGGTAGCGGCGCAGAGACGTCCGGTTTCAATATGAAATCAGATGCTTCAAACACAGAACTTAATTTTAACATTTCCCTGAAAAAATGTATTTTATCTTTAATTGTTCAAACTACTGCAATATTTAATAATATATGTCTAAATTCTGTTTTATTTCCTATTTTTTTATACCAGTGGTGGCATACGAATATGCGGGTCATCTGATCCGTCTGATGACGGGTAATTGATCACCGCCGCCCATAGACACCTGCGACACGATGAGAGTCACAGATGCTTTGCCTATGTCGATAAATACATAAAATTATAAATTCCATGTTTTAATTTCGTTTAATGTTCAATGCACAGTTATCAAGTAGTTGTGATAACGAATAATTAATATACATATTAACAGAATTGCCCTTTCCAATAAATCTGTGTAACAAATTTTTCGATATTACCTTTGTTTAAATAATAAAAAGTAAGTGAGCACTTTCAGAGGGAAGACTTTATTTGGAGAGTTATAAGATTCCTCGTACTATTTCAAAATTAAAGTGTACCAGACAATCCCATCTACCTTATATTAAAGATTGTTGGAAGGTGACAGTAGTTTATTATAGTTTCTTTTTTTTATAATATAGGAGACAAACGAACGGTTGGGTCAACTGATGTTAAGTGATCACCAACGTCCATAGACACCAGCAACAATAGACGTGTCGCAAATGCGTTGCCAGCCTGTGTTGGTGGGGAAGGGGGAAGGGTTAGGGAGGGAAAGGAGGAGGGAGGTGGGCCTCCGGCGCTTTCACTAACCAAAAAAAACGCAACAATGCTATTACTTCATGTCGGTTTTCTGTGAGAGGGTGGTACTACCCCGGGCGAGCTGACCCATCACTCACAGAACACCGACGTGAAGTAACAGTCCTTGCATTGTTGCGTTTCGTTCGGTCAGTGATAGTGCCGGAGGCCCACCTCCCTTTCTTTTCCCCCTTTCCATACTTCTACTCCCTCCCCCATATGCAGGCTGGCAACGCACTCGCGACTCTCCTGATGTTGCTATTGTCTATGGACGGTGGTGACCACTCAACATCAGGTGACACATCTGTTCTTTTGCCTTCTTTTGATATAAAAAAATCTTTTCACTTAACGTCTGCATTAAAACTAGTTACATAATTAAATTAGATATTTCTTCAACTTTGAAGGTATACAACGTAACCCCTGAATGTATGTAAATTTAAAATCTCTGAACATCTTACCATAACTTCATAGAAATTAATGGTCTTATTTTTATCCCTTCAATACAATTGTACCGGGTGGCGAAGACTGTACTATATGAACCCAGCGATTTGATAACGAGCCAGTTTTGAGTCGAGCACTTTGGTAGTTTTACGTCGACTACCAGATCCCGGTAATCGGTAGTGGGGCCATACAAAACAGTATCTTCTAATTCTTCATCAGTTACCGAAGGTTTCTATAAGAGTAAAATTTATTTAGTTAAACTTATTCATCATCACCAGTCTGTAACAAAACCCACTGCAGGGTTATAGACGTCTTTCTGAAGCAAGGTATTTGCGTAATCACCACACGAGCCCATGACGTATCACCACGATTTCGATTTCTAAGAAATCCTCTGTCCTACGTATTCCCATATATAATACCCCTACAAGAACTTTTCTCAGGTTCAGGTTTCCTCAAGATGTTTTCCTTCCTCCTAATAGTGTTACCAATTTAAATTAGTCAATATAAACGACTTCCAAAATATTCGTTGTATATCCCGGGGTTTGAACCTGTGGACATTGGAATGTATTCCACTGGTCAGTTACTAGACCACAATGACTTAAGCTTGTTACACAAACTTTCCATGAAAATATTCGCTAAACTGCAGTATTTTCTATAATACAATCATATGTTTATTAACTGATAGCAGCGTATTTTTGCTAAATTTCTTATCATAAAATCATTCTCCTTGGTATGATTTTTTTTTAATATTACGCTCTCATACTTTAATCAATATCTCCTCTGCTCAAAAAACTTTGGTAACGTCTCCAAAATATGTTTTAATTTCTATACTAAACTACGCAAAAAGTAGGCCCTAGCTAATAGAATAGCATAAATAGGTAATACTTTTCAAATGTATTTCCATGTGTAGTACATAAAAAATATTCATATGATACATATAAATACATATATTCGTATATATATATACAAATGATGTAAACAAACTCATACCCCATATAACTGTATGTGGTGCCATTTTTCCAAAGAAAATAGAGATCCGTGCATGCCATCATTTATATAAAGAGTTTTCAAATGTTTGTTGTCCATGACAGTCTGAAAATACATTTAAAGTTAATTCTCGTCTATCGTATAAAGAACATAATTCTAAAACTCAATTAAGCATATTATTTATCTCATTTATAAGATATATTTTCTTGAAAATGAAATAAATATAAATAAGTTAATAAATATAAATAAATTAATAACAGATTTAAGTAGTCTGTTATTAACCTATTTCTTCATTTTAGTTTCCGAAAGTTATTAGTTCTTGAAATCAGGTTTTAATTTTTAACATAAACGATGAATATTGTATATCGATATCTTTCTATTTTCCCCGAATTTCATTCTGTAATGGGCTATAACCTCTGTGTACACTTTTTCTTGGTATAAGGCGTCCTCTGTCACTGGTTTTCAAGAAAGTGCGTAGTGCATATAAGAATAATTGTTTATTTAAACTTTAATAAATTTATATTAAATGAAGCGGTCATTTTAATTTTTTGAAAAACCATATATCTTAAAAGTAATACTTAAAAAAATTATCAAAATCTATCCGGTAGGTATTGAATAATGTGCACACAACAACAGACCTCATACCATTTTGTTTATATGGATTTAAAATAATTCCTCCAAAAACTTCTTTGATGTCATATGAAAAGAAGCAAAGCAAATTAAATGAAAAAAGAAGTAAGAATTATAAATCTTACGACTAAGAGATAAAAGGATATTCACCTCTCGGACGTCTTTAATGTTGCAGTATAATGTAAATGCAGGCTCAGATAGAAATCTACCCGGCTCCGCAATTACCTGCACGTTTGTATCTGGGAATAGTTCTTCTAATGCCGTATTTACAATATCAGAAACCTGCACGAATATTAAAATATATTTTTAAAGTGCTTTTAGGTTTTTAATAACTCGAAGATTTTTTTATTATTTTAATTCTCGCAACTATACTTCTAATAGATTATTACTGACATTGTTGAGTAGGTCATCACAAGTTTCTCGCGATCATTTCAATAAACTAACAAGATGGCCGTCTTGTTAAAACTTTTCAGGGAGATTTGTGGCAAGTCAGAATCCATGCTCCGCGGTGTTATTTCCCAACCACTTCAATTGTGCACAATAACCAAACTATATTATATAAAACACCACCAATATTACAGGATATAGAGTCAAGTAACACAAGATTATGAATAAAATATAAAATCCACTACATGACACTCCAAAATCCCGCGAAAAACTCGCAATAACTCAAGGTTATTCGCCGGCAAAATATAGGGAATGTTCAAAACTAATGTAATTCAATAATTTAAATAAAATAATTAAAATCTATGGCCCATGTAGATCTTATATGTTACTTTTTTTTACATCATTGGTGGCAAACGAACATGCGGGTCACCTGATGGTAAGTGATCACCGCCGTCCGTCCGTCTACTTATACGGTAGATCAGATATAACTTGTAGATATATAATAGTAGCTAAGCTTCTATCAAGTTATTTATCATTTTTTTTTCGAACTGACTACGCTATTGACCCAGCAAGGTCTTAACAGTTTCGCCGGACTATTTATGGTTATTTATCATGCTATAGATGTCTCATATAATTAAAATTAACAATGAGAGTTGAAAGACTATGTCTTGTTGTTTAAGCTTATACTTTAATGTTGTTTTTTTATGGTACAAAGAACACGGTATCAAATCTTCGCTTAACAGTACGGTCATCTAATTATATGAAATTATAACTGAACATTAATCTGTCAATTCTGTCAATATATTTCAAGATCTCTCTACTATTTTCTATCTCACTCACTCACTTGATTACACGGAGTTGTTATCAAACAAATTATTTAATTTTTTTCCCATACATGTATTAAAATACCTACTTTCGTACAAATCTTATAAATTTACTAAGAACTGATCTACTAAAAAAGAAAAAAAGAAAAAAATATTTATTACTTTATCATTATTACTAGCGGGTCCGGCAGACGTTGTCCCGCTCTGATTGCCCTGACTATAAAAAAAAATCCTTAACAAATGTTAATGTTTTTGAGTTTATCGCGAACAGACAGACAGACAGACGCGGTACGGGACTTTGTTTTATACTATGTAATGATTTCGAAAACTAAATAATGTACGTAAGTATTATTGTTACGCTAAAGTCAACAATATATTTAAAATATTATGGTGAAATATAGCAAACCGTACCTTTTCAAATTTCTCAGGATCTTCCCCAAAGAAACCACCTCCGATATCAACGATTTCCATCCTGCGTCCAGCACTTGCCTCATAATCGAAGAGGGCCTTAGCTTCTTGTAATCCTATCAAGTAGCTGTTCACCGATGAACACGCACTTCCCACATGAAATGCAACCCCGATAACCTGTGAACATATTTTTATAATGACTACATAAATATAAAAGGGCCGGAGCAGCTAATATCAGTGAAAACCACTACCATTTTACTTACCATTTTACACCTATTTTTACTAGGAAACAGCAACGTTCGCGAGGGCTTATTGTATTAATTCATGAACCGTTCTAATACAGTTCTTGTGAATAGCTTCAAAGACGGCAGTCTTTTTTAGTTTATTTGTAAATTTCAACTTTAATGACCTTATAACATCAGATGGGGTGGATTTGGGGTGTAAGGGTGTCAAATAACATCTAAGACGAGACATCCAAGCTAACCTCACCTGCACGTGGTGCACCCTGCTGAATAACGAACGAGGCAATGGCGAAAGCGGGGTGGTAGGGTTTTACAGCCCGACTGGGTCGCAACCACCATGTATATGGCGAAAAAGACCGTCATAGTGATTCGCTTCTGTCGGTCGCGTTTCGGGATCAGCCTGTGCATATCCAACTTTTCGCTGGCCGGCATAGCAGCGGCGACCGGCGATGGATAGTGTGTCGCTTGGTGGATGCCATTGTTTTTGGATTGTACTGTGCTTACCATCAGGCACAGTGCGGTCATTTTGCCGTGCTACAATAAAAAAAAAAAGATGGATTCATCTGTATTAAAAACTATGATGTAAAGATAAAGGTTAAGTTGTAGCAACTATATAAGATTTCAGTTTTAAACTTACGCGCAAACCAAGACTAGCTGCTTCATCCAACAAGTCTTTAGCTTCCGTATCGAAGTCGCATCCGAACTTGTCACCGAGTTGGTACACACTATCGCTTTCAACGCGGATTCGAATTAAAAGCCTATAGCAAATATAAATATGAGTTTGTATCTTAAGAGATATTTAAAAGACTATAATTTATAAAATGCAATAACGAATATATATATATATATACACTAGCCAACCCGTGCCCACTTCGTTGGGCGGTAATAGGCATTATCAAGCTACAACTTTTCTATAGAACTCAATCATATATCTCTAATCGTTAAGATAGCGTTCGTAAGAAACGTTTTACCATTTTCTCCGACTCCCCAGATATTACCCCCTACAACCTCACAGACTTTACTTCTTTATGATATTAGTATAAATAATATAATTAGTTAATAGCTTCTGCCCGTGTTATCGTACGCGTGGAATGGTTATTTTACGCTAAAACGCAGCGGAAGCTCTGTAAAGAAAAAATACCCCAATTTTGCAACATTCTTCATTGCTGCTCCGCTCCTGTGGGTCTTAGCGTGATGATATATAGCCTTTAACATTCCCTGAAACATGAGCTATATAATACTGAAAGGATTTTCCAAATCGGACCAGTAGTTCCTGAGATTACTACTTACAACGTCACAAACTCTTAAACTTTACCTCTTTATAATATTATTATTATTATAGTATAGACATATATATATATATTTTCATGTTACTAGCAATAATCATTAATTTATTTAAGCATAAAATATCTTTATCGCTTTGCGTAATTCACATTGGTGATATATTGATACCTACTGTCCTAATGTTCATTATCAAAAACAAGGATTCCCAATGTTGTCTCTTTTAATATCAAGTTACAAAAATGTACCTGTTTTTTTTACCTTGCATCTGGCCAGTATTGCTTTAACCTCTTCAATTCACTGGAACCATCGAATGTAGTGTGCCTGACTCCTGTTTGACGGGCGTATTGCATTTGTTCTGGTGTTTTTGCAGGTATTGCGAATATTATACTACTGTAATTTTTATTCTAGTTAATAATATGTCTTATTATTATTTGATCAAAATGCTGGAGGTTATAAAGCTACGATTATATTATATTAGGGTCTTGTAAAACTATCTTGGATAAACGGTAATATATCTTTAATGTTAATAGATTTCTTTTTAATAACTAACAAAATAAAGGTATTAAGTATTTAATATTATCACTTAACTTTAGTATTTAATAGAACAATTTTAATAATGATAATTCTAAATATTGATTTGAAATGATTTAGCAAATAATAAATAACGCTGAACTAAATTATTATATATTTTTTTTAATTATATATATTATATATTTAAATAAAATATATTCTATACTAGCTTCTGAGCTTGACTTCGTCCGTGTGGAATAGTTACTTTGGGCTAACGCTAATACGCAACGGAAGCTCTCAAAATGATATAAACCCGATTCTTCAAACATTTTTCATTGATGCTCCGTTCATATTGGTATTAGCCTTAATACATAGCCCATAGCCTTTATTGATAAATGAGTTATTTAACACTGAAAGAATTTTATCAAATTGGACTAGTAATTCCTGAGATTAGCGCGTTCAACCAACTAAACAAACAAACCCTCCAGTTTTATAATATTACTCTTCTCTGATACTTGCCTCGAGCCGTCATTCAAATTACAATAACTTTTGATAGAGTGGACCGATTTTAATAAAACAAAAACTGAGGATACTATGAATTGGATATTATGAGGATATTATGAATTTCTTGATGAAATTTTATTGTGAACCTAATACTTTAGCAGTGATGAGTGTTTATAAAAACAGGCAAACATACATTTCTAAAAATGATTGAAATGTATTCTATTACTTATTCCTAGACACCTACACGAATACTTTTCACGAATTTCGAAAAAATATAGACACGTTAGATTTATATTCTTATTATAGAAGATATAAACTACTTGCTACATATTATAATCTGTACTAATTAACCTAATTAATTTTCTAGAACAATATTATAAAAGTGCTTCTAAATAAATTAATATTAAAATATATATAATCATACTTACGTAGGAGAAACATTAAGCTGTCTTATTTTGTAGATTTCACCCGGCGAGGCACAATCAAATCCCAATCCCGCGGCAACGGCCAGTTTTAACATCATTTCAGAGTCGTTTGATTTCATAGCTGTTATAATAATAAATGGTATTTTTAATTAAAACGATAGTTTATACAATAAATTAATGTACAGATGATTAAACAATGCAATTGTGCAAAAGACAAATGAAACATTGGTAATTATAGAAACAGCTCGACGTAGAACTTACATTGCGAGAAAGAGAGAAATTTAATCAATATCAATCAAAGTCAAGGAATAATAAAGTTCTACTAGGCATCTTTATTATTATAATAATTTTATAATAATTGTGAGCCACCTCCGAATGACTCACAACTATAGCGATGATTGCTGATTCCGAAGTTGAATTTGAAGAATGTTGAGGTTTTCTTGCAATAAAAGACTTGAGCATATTATCAGAGCAGCAAAGGATGTGCTCGTATTGCAGACACGTTCAAAACAGGCTATTAGATTACTTTTCACTATCTACTAGTATTAACGATGACTATCTATCTATTACGTGGTTACTATCTATGACGACTGCTCTCTAGGCCGCCCGCGCCTGAATGTCCACTTTCCGGGCCTTGCCTATACGGCACCGGGGTCGCTCGCTCGACGCTGGCGGTGCTCCGCTAATCAGAGCACTTAATAACCACGCGCACAGCGTCGGGGTTCGGGTAACCTACTATACAGGACTACAGGGCGGGGCGGGGGCACGACACGTTTCCTTCGCTCACTCTTTATTTCATAAAATATTTACAATTATGCTTACAGCTAGAAACATTATTTTAAACTATTAAATTATTCTATATATAAAATTACAAGGGTTAGTACTTATTATAATACTATTTCTATATAAATCTAACTTGTTAGAACAATTATGATATTTTAGTATCGAATTATATTATAAAATCCATAAACTATTTAAGACAAAACACTATAATACTAAACACGATTGACATACACTAATAATTAATACCACCACTATAAGTTGTCGCGAACAATAATAAAGATGCCTAGTAGAACTTTATTATTCCTTTACCCTAACGCCATTTTTTTGACGTGATAAACCTCAAAGGAACTCTATTTTCAATAGTGGGCCAAAAAATTCATCTATTTTTTAACAAAAACTCTGAAAAATAGGTTGCCTGTCAACAAAATTCTCTCCAAGCTCTTAATTTTATTTGGAAAATCTTCCGCCTCAGTATTTTATTTTTTCCTTATTATTAGAAAGAAAAATTCATATCTCGGTATTCACTATTTGAAAAAATATCTCGTCTCATATATCTGTAGGAAATTCAATTTCATATATAAAAATAGTCGATTTTTTTGCCCACCGTAATATATATATAGAAGAAGAATAGATTTACAAAAGTTATATTTTCGCTAGAATCAATAATGTAGTACGGTGAAAGCATTTAATGTTCAGAATGATCTGTAAATATCTCTGAAATAGGACTAAAATTTTGCTGTAGGGTAAAAAAAATATGCTTAACATATGTTGCAAGTCGGTAAGGTCTTTTCTAAGCTCGCCTTGCTTGCCCCCTCAAGTTGAAACTCTGTCCACAACCTATATTCGTGTTTCGGCAGCTACACTTAAGAGCCAGTCCACATCTAAGCTTGGCGTGTTTAACATCTTACACTATATAGTTATTTAACATCTGATGACATTATATGGCCATATGGCAACGCCTTTAAATGATGAAAAAAATAATGATACGTTTTGCAATGAAATCTCTCGTGAAATACAGAGTATCAAAAATTGATGCTACGAAGACTAATATACCCAATCGGTATATTGGTGACGTTTGCAACTTTAAAATTAGCGAAGATTTTGTAACTTCTCTTTTCACTTTAAAATTTAAGCTTAGCATCTGTTTAAGAACAGCTTAAACACAAAAAATACCCCCTGTATTTGCGTAACTTACCATAGAAAATTTGAACCCTAGGCATTTTCTCTCTGAATAGTTGTATGTAGCGGTAAGCCATATCCATGTCGAATACGAAGAAAGGTTCTTTTTGTTTATCGCCTTGTATAATAGCTTTTACGACGTCATCTGGAGTGTGATCTCGTAAAACAAACGCAGCTTCCGATGGGGCTTTGGAAAATTTTTTGTTCACAGTTTCTTTGTCACCCATTTTTGGTTAGATGTACTGTATGTTTTCACCAAATCTGTTATGTTGATAGTTGAACTGTAATTGGATTTGTTATATTTATTTACAAGCTTCCACCTCCGAATCTTCTTTGGCGACGAATATGTATACAGTTGCCGAGAGCGACGACTAGTGATGGATCATAGATTACTCGGGAGTTGCTGTTGGATTGCACTCTGCTTACCGTCACGTACAGTGATGTCACTTTACTGCTATTCATTTGTTTAATTCCCAAATATAACTTTAGTAGTATTTCTTTTAAAAGTATTTATAGCAATCCACACAATATGACCTAAAATCGACGTTTAAGAGGACTCAAGACTGGCTTCTAATTTTAAATAAATGCATCGTGCTGCACATTGGTAATATCAATCCTCGTCAAGTATATTATCTTGGTGGTAAGCAATTAACCGTAGTTGAAATACAAAGGGATTTATTTGGAAGTTACAGTATCCTATGATCTTAAATGGAAAATTCATATGCATGGAGTCGTGAAGAAAACTAATGTGATCTTTTAAAGGCATTTAAGTGTATCACAGCTAAGACTTTTATACAGTTATACAAGACCTATATAAGACCTCCTTGAACATGCTTATATTATTTGGGATCCCTACTTCAAAGAAGATATTGAACTCATTGAAAATGTACAGAGAAGGGCTACCAACATGCTGTATGTAATATGTAACTTACGCTATGAACAGCACCTCAAAAACCTTGGCCTTACCACACTAGAACAGCGTATTCAAAGAGGCAGGTTAATTGGAACCAATAAAATCCTCACTGATTATTATAATATTGTGCCCAGCCTTAAAGATACATATAAGACGAATTGAAATAAACACCTACGAGTTTATCCCTTGAAACTTGAAACCTCGGCAAAAAGAAACCCAATAAAGCACTTTTGACTTAAGACTTGAGACACCCAAGCCAACCTCACCTGCCACGTGGTGCACCCTGCTGAATAACGAACGAGGCAATAGCGAAAGTGGTGTAGTAGGGTTTTACAGCCTGACTGGGTCGCAACCACCATGTATATGCCGAAAAAGCCCGTCATAGTGATTCGTTTCTGCGGGTCGCGTTTCGGAATCAGCCTATGCATATCCAGCTTTTCGCAGGCCGGCATGACAGTGGCGACAGGCGATGGATAGTACGTCACTCGGTGCTCGCCATTGTTTTTGGATTGTACTGTGCTTACCATCAGGCATAGTGAAGTCATTTTGCCATGCTATAATAAAAAAAAAAAAACTTCTTGCCTAACAGAGTGGTCGGATCATGAAACAAACTCTCAAAAATAGTTGTGATGGCTCCTACCATAAACTCATTTAAGAATAGTTTAGACAATGAGGATATCTCCATGCTAATTAGCTGCTAGTGTGTCTTACCAAATAATAATAATAGTATCCTTCATAATTAAGACGGATCTAATGCCACCTTATATGATTAATTGCATCAAGCCGTTTACGCTACAAAATGCTATAAAGGGACTCATAGACTCTCATTACCAAAATAGTATTTAGTGGTTCTTATAATATTAAGTACCTACATTCATATATTGTAATTATTTAAAATACAACCATTTTATTACGATCGGTTTTATGATTATTTGGCTTTGTGACGACCTTCGACTACAAGAGTAAAACTACCTACTCAACTGATAACATACTTACGTCAGTAACGCACGCGTTTAATTAAGGCTTTGTAATGAAAACTTAAGTTATATAATTTCCTTTTTAGAATTATACTGTCTCAATTATATTACACTTGATTTGTTTGTCGTTTTGAAGGCTTCCTGGGAGGTTTGTTCTATAATAACGCAAATAATACACTACAGATTAATCAATACAACAGTCATACTATTAAAAAACTCACTTTCAAATGGTTACATTCACAAAATTACACAAATACAGAGAAATTATTAATACCACAATTTAAATTATAATTATAAATTCGGTAGTTCAAATCATACACTTTTATTTAAATAACAATTCACTCATTACTATCATAAAACACTAAAAACAATAATCTCACATATTTAGTTAATTCAAATTACGCTTTTATTTATTACATATATTTAAGTGACTGTTTGTTTTCGTTCTCAATATATGAAATTGTGATATCTGCGATACGGGTTGTAATGAGTGCAGATACCAATATTACTGTTAATTATGTACACATTGACATTGACATTAAAATATTATTTTTATTATTATTAATTCCTATGAAATTAACGAAATATACGAGAAGATCAAATAAATTACGTAAATATATAATACACTAGCGGCCCGTCCCGGCTTCGCACGGGTGAACAATTGTTTTAAACATTTGGGATAACCATATGTGGATTGGCTAAAACTAATCCATAGTCTTGAAATCAAAATTGCAAATCTTACAGAAAGAAATGTCTTCTGTTCGAGAGTATGATTTATGATTATGCTAACCTAACAAAATGATAAGATGTACGTGGTAGAGCCACGCTGAAGTTATTACTGGGCATGAATGTGTCATACCCTACAACGGCTCGCGCGTGCCGCCGTTCAATATAAATAACTCATATAGATACAGTAAATCCGTGTATTTACGTCTGTCTCCCCCTAAAACGATCGAGTAATAATAATAATTTTTGCTATGTCTATTTTTAGATTCCGGCGTTGACGCCGTTCATTAAATTTAAATTCGATCTTTTCAAATGCGTGTTGCGCCCACGCACGCGTAACCGACCCCCGCGCCGCTGCGAGGGAAGGATTTTTTTTTCGTTCCCTTACACTACGTGGCTCTCAATAATATCTCGAGCCGAGGTTGTCCCCGGATGGAGCCCTCGAGATATTATTATCGCGATACAGTGACTCACCCACATCACTTGAACACACATATGAGATCATCTCTCTCACACACGTGCATATACCTACACATGGTGGGAGGGTTTTGTTTTTCCCTCATCGAACTGAATCGAATAGTTTAGTTCGTTTCATTCCAATATACACGTATGCATTTGTAAATCATGCAATTTCGATTGTATGGTTCACAAATGTATATATGTATGAATTAGAATAATAGCTTAGAATAGTTAGCTACAGCTAGGTACCAGCCCAAGCAGAGGTGCCGTGCGCCCTTGTGTATGTTATCTAAAACCAAATCGGCTCAAGGCTGTCGGCTGTCGGCTCAAAAAAAAAGCATGAATGGGTCGGCTCGCCCGGGGTAGTACCACCCTCTCATAGAAATAAGACGTGAAGTAACAGTACTTGCATTGCTACATTTCGTTCGGTCAGTGAGAGCGCCGGATACCCAAATCCCCTCCCCTCCCCACTTCCCCACTCCTTCTCCCAAACACAGGCTGGCAACGCACTTGCGACTCTTTTGGTGTTGCAAGTGTCTATGGACGGTGGTGATCACTTAACATCAGGTGACCTATCTGTTCGTTTGCCTCCTATGATATAAAAAAAGATAAAAAAACTACCCGGTGAATTCAACTGTTTTGGTGCGTGATAATTTAGCGGGAACTACTCTTTACTGTATCTGGCGAATTAACTCACAGTTAAGCTAAACACTGGTGAAACATAATAAACACGCCATTTAAAAAAAAATGAGCGGATTATTTGCCAAAACGGCTTTTTATTGATTCTGGTGGTTCTTCAATATTAGGAAGAAGTACTTTTCCAGATGCGCAGCACATATCATTTGCTTCATCACTCCATTTTTTAAGCATAACCTTTGGTACAAATCTTATTGATTGCCCCAATTTGGATGTTGTTCTGGTGAAAATAATCAATTTGTGGATTGTAACTGGATGCCGACCTATCACTATGAGCTAAAATACTATTGCGCGAATAACTCCCGCGGTTACCTACGCTATATATGTGCACGCCCTTCTCCCGTGACCCACATCTCCGACGACCTCAAAGAACAGAAGCCTCCTGGTCACGAGGTACATCGCATGCGCTCTCCGCGCACCAAGATCCCATACGACATGGTATTAGACGTTAGTAGTACGATTCACAAACGAATATACATATGTATGAATGGCTTAGAATAGCTTAGCTAGGTCAGTTCGGATTTCTCAGGTAACAGCCTAAGCCGAGGTGTGCTGTGCGCCCTTGCTGAGTGCCTTAAGCGCTCGCCTTAGTAGTCCGGTGAAGCTGTGAGGACCTTGCAAAATCAATAGCGTAGTAAGGTCGAGAAAAAAAAACTCCCGTGACTCTTTCTTCGCCGCGGCATATTTTGTTTCGATTGACGATTTTAAACTCGTAATATCTTTTGAATGCAACGGCCGATTTTAATAATTTAAAAAGTTATCTACAGGTACTGAAAGTGTCTTAATTAAATAATAATTTATTTGGATAAGGATTAATATAAAGACCTGAATAACATGGTCTTTTAGGCATGGTCTGGTTTTTGTTAAGATTTCATTCACAAATGTAGTTATAGTGACATAATCACAATAGCTGGACATATGGTACCGTGAGGTTTTTTATAGATATTAATATGTTCTTTAATATTGTAGAACATATTTTTGTTCTATCATTCATAGTTTCCTCAGCGCATGCGATGAAAGTCATTTTATGTAAATATTTTTCATACCTTGGATTACATTATTGAAATTTTAGTATGGATCCTTCTAGGATTATTCTAGTAAAAAACATCACCCATGTTACTCAGGGATAATGTAGCTTTCTAATGATGAACGATTTATCCAAATCCGTATAGTAGTTTTTGAGTTTATTAGTAGCAAACATACAAAAATATAAAAATACAAAAATACAACGTTTCCTCTTTATAATATTAGTGTAGATATATATGTATAAAACTATACTAGCGGGCCTATTTACGTCACACTTAATGATAAATTCTTATTAACTAGCCGGTGAATTCATCTACATTGCTTTAACAGTATATTTTTTATCAACAGAAAGGGATAAATATTTTTTTTTATATCATAGGAGGCAAACGAACATGTTGATCACCTGATGTTAAATGAGCAACGATCGTCCATAGACACTTGCATCACCAGGGCAGTCGCAAGTGTGTTGCCAACTTGTGTTTGGAGGGAAGGGAGAGTTGAGAAGGAGAGGAGAGGAGAGAGAGGGGAGGTCGGCCTCCAGCGTTCTCACTGACTGTACGAAGCGCAACAAACAATGCAAGCACTATTACTTCACGTCGGTGTATCTGTGAGTTGGGTGGTAGTACCCCGGGCGAGCCGACCCATTCATGCTGAAACCAGTAATAGCTTCAGCGTGGCTCTACCAACTAACACCAAAAAATGTAAAAGTAGATTAATATTTTGTGTAGATTTCAGATTCGATTTCCAGTCAGTAATATAAGAAGATCTACAAATAAAATAATAGATTTGCAAATTTATATACGTTTCCTTTCATAGCCTTTTTTACAATCGCTAACATAAAATGTTAAATGTTTTTAAAAATTCCAAAATATACGGAGCTTTTTAACATTTTGTTTACAACATTTCTTAAGTCTTTTGTAGTGCTTATAACAATCGTATTTTTTTTTTACTTTAATAACTTAATACTGAATGAAGTTATCGTATATTTTTTGGACAAAAGCCAACCGTCTAGGAAGTGAAACTAAAAAACTATCGAAATATATATGCGTGTACAAGCGCAGAACTGTGTCATTTTATTTATATAGCGGGCATATTCGCGTGTTACAAAACACCCATAATTACTTAGATAAGAAAAACCTTCACTGTTCATATTTAAATACGATATATTGCTTACCTCAATAGGTTTTTTTATGTGATATTCGATTAAAAGTTATATATATATATAAAAGCCACGGTTTAACACGAGCGTACAGACTTATCACTAATATTGGAATACCACTCGCGTTGTTTAAAACACAGACTTATATTGTCTTCGGAAAAGCCGCAATGCTAATACAATTACTTTAGATTACATTACCTTAATTAGAAAAAAAAAAGTTATCTATACTCAATTATACAGCGATAACCTACGAATAACAGCAGATAGTACAAATTAAAGTAACAATGTAAAAACAAAGGATATTAAGAGAGAGAGAGGACAAGAGAAATAAAATTGCTGTACCGAATGAGTTTTAAAGAACAGAATATTTTCACTTTCCTATTCTTACTTCTGGACTGGCGATTAATTCCGCCAAGAAATTCATAAGTTTAAAGTTTCTCACTTGTTTAAGGTAAAACGAAATGTTCTCAAGTATTTTCTTGCGCTATATTTGTACATTGCTTTATTATAAACTTGTTTTATGATATAGTTTGGGATATGATCACGATTCTATTTGATGAAAAACTGTAAACATAATAAACCTAGAGGTCTGGTTCTCAAATATAATACTATTGTTGAAAGTTATGTATCATCATCATCAGCCTGTATAAGATTTTTCAAACTCTACAAAATCCATAGTTCTATGTTTTCCCACATTTTTTGTTATTGTAGCAAGGCAAAATGACTGCACTATGCCTGATGGGAAGCACAGTACAATCCAAAAACAACGGCGACCACCGAGAGAGAATCTATCCATCGTCGATCACCGCTATCATGCCGGCCTGCGAAAAACTGGATATGCACAGGCTGATCCCGAAACGCGACCCACAGAAGGGAATCACTATGTGCCACTATATCACTTTTTCGCCATATACATGGTGGTTGCGACCCAGTCGGGCTGTAAAACCCTACCGGCTACCCTACCCTACCCTGTTTCTCAGGCTTAGATTTCCTCACGTGTTTTCCTTCACTGTCAGCCGATAGTGTTACCAATTTAAATTAGTAAATGTACGCAAATTCCGACAAATTCGTTGGTACATTCCGGGATTTGAACCTGCGGACATAGAAATGATATTCCACCGATCAAACCACTAGACCGCCACGAATTACGAGGTTATTTATACATATGTATAATTATAGTTTTTGATTTGACAGAGATAGCTAGCTAGACGAGCATAAGAAATACCATACAACAGTTTCGGGATTATTGCACGATTTGAAACTACGTCGATCGACGTCATATACAAACATACTATAGTCTGACCGCAACCGCTGTACTGCGCCTTAGGTATGCGTGGAGAGGTGGGGGGTGGGAACGAAAGAGCACGGACTCACATGAGATCCGTAGTGTCAGAGAGTTCTTGCGATATCAAAACAATTTTTGAATTGTATATTTACTCATATAATTTTATATATCCAATCTCTGTTTAATTATCAAATACGATTTTTAGATAAGTACCAATAAAGAACCAATATAAATGAAATTAATCTTTAATTTTTAACGTATAAAATCTTAACGCATACCGCACGACCTATCTTTAGATATTTTATTTCATGTGCGTCTGACACATACAGTCCGTTCGGCCCCCGCCGCGCCTCTCGCATACCTATGGCGCGGTACAGCGGTTGCGGTCAGATTATACCACAAAGGTATGTGGATTTCTTTATCTCTTATATTGTACTCCGCCTTTGCAAGAGTACAATATACTAATGCCGCATCATAAAAACGATTTAAATCCGTTTTTTGGCACTTTGTTTTTACATGACAATTATAGAATCGTCACGCAAACTTTTTTTTTTTGAAGTGGAAACTTAGCCATTTTGAGCGACTTTTAGTAGGAGAATATCTTATGGGTTCGCATCACCAAGATGTTACTGAAGCGTCACAAGCATACACGTGACGTATTGCACTAAAATCAGACTATCAACGCGTTGTATAGGGGCCTGTGTCCATGTAGTATCGATATTTTATATGTAAAAATATACATAATTATTACTCGTAGTGTCAGTAGATGTGAAAACCAAAGTAATGTTGATAATATAAATTTACAAATTGAAATTTAAATAATTTAGTCTATATTAGATTTAAATTTAAAAAAGAATACAATTTTGCCATTGTTTTGAGTTTCCACTTCTGTCAACAGGCCTTATGACTACCTTGATTTTTTCCAAGATAGCTAGCCAGTATCGCGGTGGGTCTTATAAACATACAGTTAACGAACAATAACTAATTGGTCGGAAAAATCATTGTACTCCACACATATACTACAACGAAGGTCCTTAACTGGGTTTGCTCTAGGAGTTGAATGTTAAGTGGCAGCCGTCACCGTACGTCATTGTGGGGCTTCTTTCCTAACCTACCTCTGCGGGAGTTCGAGATGCTCCTCAGCTCCTTGCAGGGAGCGATTAGGCGGTTCACGCCGCTCCCTGTGGTCCTCATGGTTGACCTCAACGCTAAATCGAGGACCTGAGGTGCGGCAGCCTCGGACCTGCGGGGCATGGCCGTTGAGGAGTGGCAAGCCGAATTAGGGCTGCCCTCCACAACCATGGGAACGTCTACACGTGCGTGCTACAGAAGTTGAAGTTGAGAAGGTGGAGACCCTATCGGACTATCGATATATTATGTTCGAGGTTTCCACCTTCCAAGCAGGAATTGGTACCCGCCCCCGGCCGGGGGTACTTCCCCTGCTAGGCGGTGAGCCGACTCAACCGGGAATTAGCGGAAGAGGCCGCCATCGTCCAGGCTTGGGCCATGCCCTCCCCCCCCATAGTGACGTTGTGTGAATATATTTCGACAAAAATTTGTAGGTTTATTTATTTAGCCACTTGTTTCTTATAAAAAACAAACACGGTATTTTCAAAACTATAGCATGAAGTAGTTATTTTAAGTTTTATTTTATGCATTTTATTTTTGTTTCAATAATAATATATATAAATATAAAGTAAGATTAAAAATAATATATACATATGTACATACATATACAAATAATTATTTCATTTTTATTGTTTTCATTATTGTAAGAACTATCTTATTATGTAGTATATATTACTAAATAAGCCTAGTTAAGTTCTGTTATTATTGTCAACTTCTTATAAGGTCTCTTTCTTTTGTTAGAGGATTTACTTAATACCTAATAAATAAAAAAATAGAGTATTAAGCATTTATGATTTTTATAAGCACTGCGCCATCGGTGATGCGTTATCTTGGCGTGGAGAAGTGAGTAAGCAGTGTGGTGCGTAAACACATAACATTGCTTACAGAGATATTTTATAAGCAATACCTATATATGTTTTCAATTTTTTATCTTGTTTCCGCGGTATATAAAATAAATAAATATTTTTAGTTGGTACAGCCACGTTGAAGCTATTACTGGTTTCATAATGAATAGGTCGGCTCGCCCGGGGTAGTACCACTCTCTCACACAAAACCGACGTGAAGTAATAGTGCTTGTATTGTTGCGTTTTGTTCGGTCAGTGAGAGCGCCAGAGGGCCACCTTCCATCACCTATCCCCCCAAACACAGGCTGGCAACGCACTTGCGACTCCCTTGGTGTTGTAAGAGACTCTGAACGGTGGTGATCGTTTAACATCAGTGACACACCTGTTCGTTTGCCTCGTATGTTATAAAAAAAATGTTTATCCCTGTCTGTTGAAAAAAAATATACCTGTTAAAACAACGCAGATGAATTCACCAGCATTAGCTAGTTAGTAATAATCTATCATTAAGTGTGAAGTAAATAGGCCCGACAACTTGGTTTTATACATATTTTACATTTACCTATATACATATATATATATATATATATACATATGTATATATATATACATATATATATATGCATATATATTTCTTTGAAATAAATAAATTCAAAGAGATACACAGATAGTATAACAATATTTCAAATACTTTTATATATATACTCATGTATATATTTTTACGATAATAAATAATGGAGACGAAGTTGCGGGTATCGGCTAGCAATTAATATATTCATTTTAAGTTAAGCAATCATAGTGTTATCATCTTTAATACAGCTATAAAAACTTAACACACGTATTTTATAAATGTATTAATTCTTGTTGGATTCTAAATAATACAATATGATATAAATATGAAACCAAAATTTTATTACATCTTTTTCTCTTAGCTACAGTCAAAACAATCCATTAGACTGAATCACAATGAAAATTTTAAAACAATTATACTTTTAACATTGGTATATGAGAATGTTTAAATATTTCATTCACAGATGGTAAAGCTGGCAAGGTCACCGGTAACGGTGTAGAAATATCTGGATCCACGATGAAATCATTCGGCCTGAAGACATCTCTGTATTTTATCATATTCCTGTGAATGAAAATATATATTTATAACCTTCTATTATTCCTATTTAATTCTGAATGCTTTTCAATTATTTATATTTACGTTTTTACACATAATTATATATCATCATTACCCTTATCTCATATAAGTAAGGTCGGTACAACATGTTTTTTTTTCCACTCTCTCCTGTCAAATGTCATATCAGTATTCACACTTTTACACACAAGACTTTTCACACAGTCCATCCATACCTTTTTCGGTCTTCCTCTACTCGAATATCGTTACATTTTGAGTATATATTAGCGTTATTTCACACACTAGTAGTCATTGATCAAAATTCGGCTAGAATTCGCATATTTTCTAAATTTTAAAATGTTCGCGTTTTACGTTATGTCAAATCTATGATCGTTTTTTATAAGATGAGTTAATATTGTTCCACTGCGTAAGATGTACCAATTCTATATTAATTTTAAATTTTTGATATGCATGGTGTTGAAAAAAGTAATCGTTTCTAAATTCTTTATTGATAACAATACATCTCTTCAACGGTTACTAAGAAAAAGTACTGAACTGTTTTATCTTCCCGTATATAAAGACAGATTTACCTTCGTAATGTGAATCGTGGATGATTCCGTGGTAAGGTGTGTGAGTCGTGCTCAAAGACAATTGTTTATGTTGTATATGATTCGTGGACTACAATTTCGGTGAAAACATATCAAACTATATAACCATTACGTATTTTTTAACGCCGTCATCTATAAGTTGAATATTTCTAGTCTTAACTCATTATATACGGTCATGTTGTTACTTAATCTATACATAAAACACTAATTTAGTTATTCAAGCTTGTTCAAGTGTGATATGTTTCGAATATTGTCTTCTATTTTTCTAATTTTCCTTTCTATCATTCGTCTATAGTGATATGAATACTTATTCCGTAAGTGGTGGAGCGGATTGTTTTCTGAGAAATCTGTTCTTTTTTTTTTGCGATATCACTTAACTTAAAGCAAAGAGAAAGTAATGAAATAGCAGTCTTTTTGTGTCGATGACATGACGTTAAGCAAATATGACCAACATTGATCATATAGATTTTTTTTTTATATCATAGGAGGCAAACGAACAGGTGGGTCACCTGATGTTAAGTGATCACCACCGTCCATAGACACTTGTAACACCAGAGGAGTCGCAAGTGCGTTGCCAGCATGTGTTTGGGGGGAGGGGGAGGGAGGTGGGGGAGAGGGGACGAGGAAGGGGGACGGGAAGTGGGCATCCGGCCCTCTCACTGACCGAACGAAACGCATCAATGCAAGCACTGTTACTTCACGTCGGTTTTCTGTGAGAGGGTGGTACTACTCCGGACGGGCCGACCCATTCATGCTGAAACCAGTAATAGCTTCAGCGTGGCTCTACCACCTAGATATCAATCATAAACCAGCCTTTAGGTATTTTATGACGGATTGTGACTTTACAATTAAAGAACGCCCACCACAATACTAGTTCATCGATATATTCTGTACTAAGGCATGTGTTAGATTAAAAGTTCCGAATTAGTTGTTACTGACTTTTCATCACTTTTTAATTCACAGCACAAAAAATGACAAAATATGCAAACCATAATTCCATGGAAACAACTGGCCGTATTAGCGGTATCTCGAGGCACGAGAACTGACTGGAGAATGTGATTGTGTACGCGCCAATATTCTGGAATATGAGCCAGTCGAGAGGTGAGCACCTCGGGAGATGTACTTGAAACTTTTCCTTGATGCGATCATTACAATCGCAGCTTGGACCCCAAAGGATTGTTTCTTCCAGCTTGCCCATGTATTTCTCAGTCGTTCGCTATTGAAATACGACACATTATATATAACGTAATCTCTAAGTGCACTTCAAGAAGAAATTTAATCCAAAATAATTTAACATCCTAACTTTATTTTAATTAAATCTGTCTATCGTATAGCAGAAGCTGTGGCAGCTTTTGAAGGCTAATATGCATTTAGAATATTTAATATATAGTGTTTATTCATGTTTGGCGTATATTTCACTAGCTGTCTTAAATAAATAAATAAAAACCATCAGTCCCTTCACATCAACATTAAGAAATAAGGATTATTTTCACAAATTAGCAGTACTAGTTCTGATTTGAAGAGTGTGATTTGCAGATTCTACGAACAAAGTGTACTAAATAAGAACCCATGGGTAAATTACGGTAATCTACTATAGTTCTGTCTGTAGTTTGTGCATATACAGGCTGAATGTTTAGACAGTAGCAATATTTATGAAGGATATTCGGAGAAGAAAAAATTAGGTACTTAATAATAGGTCTTTACCTATGAAATTGCCGTTCTGCAGTACTGGCAATTTCAAATCAAAAAATTTTTTTTCGGCTAAGAATTCTAATTTCAAATTAATTTTATTTTTAAAACATAGAATTCCTTTTTCCAAAAGTAGTTTTTGTTTATTGATTAGTGTTACATTTTCATCGTATTTCAATCTTTTTTATCATCATGAATGCGTTAAATTTCGAATAATTATGGAATATGAGTACCGTCGTGGCAGCAACGCGGCACAAGCGGCACGCAACATCAACGACGTTTACGGAGCTAACACTACAAACCAACGCAACACCCGTTGTTGGTTTGCTCGCTTCCGTTCTGGGAATTTCGACCTGAAAAATGAACCTCGCGGTCGTCTGAAGACTTTGGTCGACAATGACGAATTAAAGGCGATTGTGGAAGCTGATGATACACAATCTACGGCTGAATTAGCAGCAGCTTTCGACGTTAGCGTCAAAACAATATTGGTCCATTTGCATCAAATTGGCAAGGTAAAAAAGCTTGACATATGGGTGCCCCACAAACTCAATGATCGCCAGCGCGAAGTACGCGTCGAGACGTGCCTTGCACTGCTCAACAGACACACAAGTGAAGGAATTTCGAACCACATTGTTACCTGCGATGAAAAATGGATTCTGTTTGATAACTGCAAGCGCTCAGCAAGTTGGTTGGATTCTGGTTCAGCACCTAACAATGCCCTAAACGAAAACTTAACCCTAGAAAAATGATGGTCACAGCTGTCACAGCTTCTTACCAAACGGGGTGAGCATTACTGCAGATATGTACTGTGAAGAACTGAACACAATAATAGAGAAGCTGGCACATCTCCAACCAGCATTGGCCAATTGCTCGTCTCCGCTGCTCCTGCACGACAACGCGCGACCTCATACTGCACAGCAGACGGTCTCCAAGTTGCAAGAACTGGGGTTGGAAGTTCTCCGTCATCCGCCCTACTTACTAAACCTTGCGCCTACAGACTACTACTTTTTCCAGAATTTGGATTACTCCTTGGCGGCAAAAAAATTCAATACCCGAGAGACAGTAATAAATGCCATTGAAGAATATATTGCCTCCCGTCCAGCTGATTTTTTTAAGAAGGACATCAATAAACTGCCACTGCGTTGGCAAAGATGCATTGATTACATGGGTGATTACTTCGATTAATACAAATAAAAAAGTACATGAAAAAAATTCGTTTAAATTTTTTCATACAAAACGGCAATTTCATAGGTAAATACCTAATATTTGACCTAATAAGCATTTAGAAAAATACGAAAATTATACACAATCCTCTACGCGTCTATGTTAAAGTACAGTATCAAAGACCGTCGGGTGGTATCACTTTCAAACCAAAGGGTTTGTTGTCCGTTTTATTATTGAAAATTATTAACTCTAGGTCGCCCATTGTAGCTTTCGACACCGGTCATTGCACTTAGGTTTATTATGATTGTGTTCAAAGTTTTAAAAGTCTTAGAACAAACTTTAACTTAGGTTTTCTTGGTTGTTTAGTACGAGATGGCTTAAGCGTGTTCAAAGTTTTAAAAGTCTTAGAACAAACTTTAACTTAGGTTTTCTTGGTTGTTTAGTACTATTTGTTTTGATATTATTATTTTATATTACTATGAAGTGTCATAATATCCTGGAATATGCGAGCGTTTAACCTTTCACCTGTTCACATCATATAAAAGTTACTGAACTATTTCGTTCTTTGAGCTTAGACATAAAAGTTCCTCTACTTATTACAACTAGGTGCAGTTAAAATAAAATTAGCACTTCACATACTTTGAACTTGCTTATAGTATGCCATTCTTCTAAAAATCTGAGTGTTCCATATATTCCATCGTTTATGTAAACCATACTTATTAATTTTCCGTCCTTTTTGACCTGAAAAATGTATAATGATCATTGATTGGATATTTGACAAAAAACACCTTTCGGTTGACATACTTTTAATGAGTTGTCAAAATGTGATTGTCCTATAGATTTTATATAGCAACCTTTGAAGTCATTTGTTTGCCACCTTAATTGCCTACCTATTAATTTATTGCAAAGCAACCAAATATCTAATTTGTTATTACTTTCACAACTAAGTTCAGGGTTATTAAAGAAATTATCTCTTGAAGTTATTGGTGAGCAACTCAGGAAGCATTACAGAGGTAGTGATTACAGAATGGATATTAAAACTGATAGTATATGTCTACTAATAATGCTTGACATAGAAGGCAGTACCAGCGCTACCAGCCACATGCGGCCCGCGCACCGCTGATTGAAGACCATGGCTTTAGTTATTTATCGCTTGGTTAATTTCTCTTTTCTTACCAATTGTTATGTAACTGGATATATTGTCAACACATTCTAAATATTACATCTAAGTATAACGTATAAATTCATACCCTACGAACATTGTTGATACTGCAATATAAGGTAAAGGCGGAATCACATAAGTATCTGCCGGGTTCAGCAATTACTTGTATATTCCGATCAGGGAGTAATTCGTCCAGGGAAGCATTTATAAGTGTGGATACCTGTGAAACATACAAATATACGCCATTACATTATTACCTTCATTGACAATTTGTTTATAATAATTTATACGTTTTAGCGTTTCACTGCAGTCTTACCTGATGACGGTGTGGTCTAAGATAGTAAACACGTTAAACCTAGAGTAGTACTTGTTTCCTCAAGTGCAGAAATACGTATGTATACAGAATGAACGTTTTTTACTTATTAATAATGTAGTGAACCAGAATAAGTGTAAGGGGTGTCAAACAGCATCCAAGACTTGAGATATCCAAGCCAACCTCACATTCACGTGGTGCACCCTGGTGAATAACGAACGAGGCAATGGCGATAGCGGGGTGGTAGGGTTTTACAGCCTGACTGGGTCGCAACCACCATGTATATGGCGAAAAAGCCCGTCATAGTGATTCGCTTCTGAGGGTCGCGTTTCGGGATCAGCCTGTGCATATCCAGCTTTTCGCAGGCCGGCATAACAGCGGCGACCGGCGATGGATAGTGTGTCACTCGGAGGTCGCCGTTGTTTTTGGATTGTACTGTGCTTACCATCAGGTAAAGTGAAGTCATTTTGCCGTGCTACAAAAAAAAAAATTGTACTTCACGAACTCATATTATAATTTAATTTGTTTATTGGTATAATTGTCTTCCTTCATGGTACCACTGATTTTTAACCACAACATCAGGTTTCAAGGGTTCTAATTCTCCAGAAGAATTTCAATTGGGTTTATTACTAAACCTAAACTAATAATTTATTAAGTTAACCTGTTGGGTATTGGAATTATATCTCTACTAGCTCTTGCCCGCGGCTCCGCTCGTATTAATGTTGATTTGACCTATCTATCGGGAACAGTACCTACTTTCATGAGGAAATGTTAGTTATGCTCATTACCGCACCCTTGACAAATTGTAAATTTTCTTGATGTTCAGTCGAGTAGTTAACACGTGAAAACCTAACAAACAAACTTACTCATAATATTAGTAAATTCCGTGCTATGTAATGAGTACTAATGGTTATTTCATTGTTGTTAAGCATTCGCCTTATAAATGTCATCAATAGGGAATTTGTATGTATGCTATATTAACAAGTATCACGTAATTGGTACATCATAATAATAGTAGGTTATTACAATTACTGCCGAGCTTCGGTAAAGCCATGCTCGGCAGCGAGGATGTGTGGAATATTGTGGCCTCCTTCTGCGAGGAAGTCCTCTTGCAGAAGTAAGTGGCAGAGAAGGTCCGGTAGGAGGACCCTCTAAGCACCCTTCTCCGCTAAGGCAGGACCAGCAGGAGGAGGCGGCAGTTTGCCCGCCTCCTCCCGCCAACTTTGCCGGATCTAGGGAAGGTGAGTCGAGGAGTCCCATTTTCCCATTACACAGGTCCGGGAGATGGAGGAGACTGCCAATGTCTACTACAACGTCTACTAACGAGGACGGGACTCGGCAGTGGCGTTTTTCTGCTGCCGAGCCGACCTCTGGAACGCCACGATGAAGTTTGTAGAGATCTCGTGTTACCCCAACTATAGCGGCAGATGGGATTTTAGTTCGTGCGAGTCGGACATAACCCACTCTCTTCTCGGAGAGGGTGGCATATCCATAAGGGATTTCTCCACGTAAAAGGTTATTACAATTAGACATTAAAATTCTTACTTCATCAATACTGTCGATTCTATCGCCGCGGAAACCTCCTCCAATATCTATGATTTTCATTCCTCTTCCAGCGCGAGCTTCGTGGTCGAACAGAGCCTTCGCATACTTCAAGCCGGTGACATAACTTTCCGGAGAGTGACACATTGAACCAAAATGGAAAGCGACACCGACCACCTGTAAGTGTTAATTTTATACAAGCTACCAGCAGCAGCTTCGTTTATATGAAAATCCAATTGATATTATACGAGAACATAATTTTTAACTTTGGGCTGTAATCTATTTGATGTAATTGTAATACTTTACTACTAATTTAGACCTTACAGAAAAATATAATAAAGCAGCGAAGGTCTGTGAACGGGTTTTGTTACAATCTGGAAATGGGGTTCAAAACACCTAAACTATATAAATGTTATTGTACCGACTTGTATGCCACCTATTTTACGGTCATGATACCATATCAGTAACGTTCACGTAAGCAAGTGTGTCTTTAGTAAACTTTGTAAAGTTGATGACGAAGAAGATGTTGATGAAGAAGATGAGTGATGCGTGAACGCAAAGGTCACGACAACAAAAATAAAGTAATTGTCAGATTTATGAGAACCGATTCTTTAAAATAACACAATTATAGAAATAGATCTAGAGGTGATTTTATTCTTTTTCGTTTATATCATCATCTATGTACGCATCTTTTTTTACGATACAGCATCCAGTTCCCGTCATCACGTGTACATATGTCTGTGAATATATGTACGTCTGAAAATGACGGCCCTCTCTGGGCATCCACCAAAAAGGGATGTACCTACCTATCTTTGTAAAAATATGTATCATGAAACGATAAACCAGATCGAGTTTCCTGCCGGTACTTCTCGGTAACTTGGTTGTTTTCCAAACCGATCGTAGTTTTGTCATTCATAATCGCTTTCCCAGGACCTGAACTGAATAAAGTATTTTTTAATTTGATTTTGACCGTTTAGTTAGACAAGGTGATAGTCGAAGTACAAGTGTCGTCTACGAACACTTTAGATATATTTGATTAGCATTTTATAACTATGTTAATGAACTTGAGAATTTCAGTATACGATCGTAAAGGAATCGTTTTAATTTTATTACCTCCGTTTATTCGCGAATAACATTTTATTGTGAAGGTTACATGTAGTGTATGCGATATACTTTACTTTTATTAAATCCACGTACTACTAATTAGTAATTAACTAGGCATTAAGCATGGAAATTAAATATTATCTAAGGTTAATAAGGCATTAATTCACGGTCATTTCCGTGTAGAATTTGCTGATATGTTAAACAATGTATACGTAACAAAATTGCAAAACAATCATTATGCCATGAAATAAAATGTACCTATATTATTTTATGTAGTTACAATTTTTTTTTGTTTCATTCATAAATGTCGGTAGGTAAATTCAAGTGTTTCTTACCTTTAAGCCAAAGTTCGCGGCTTCTTCCAATAGAGTAATAGCTTCTGTCTCATAATTACAACCAAACTTATCTCCGAGATTAATTTGGCTGAGACTACTAACGCGAACATGAATTAATAGCCTGCAATGAAGATGTTTATCAATAGATAAATCAAGATTCATTACTTACTTTTATATATGACTAACACAAAACACTAAACGTATCTTCTGTGCAAAATATACGAATAAAACACAAATATAATATAATATACTATACTAACTACTACTATACTACAAAAATTAACTAAATATAATATACTTCCCGGCCTTAATCAGTAAAAGTACATGAAATAATACCATATCTATTAAATCTATACATTTTTTTCTATGAAGATGTTGAACTAAATGTGGGTGTACTTACTGTGCATCTGGCCAATGCCTGACCAGTTTCTTCAATTCGACAGAGCTGTCGAACGTGGTATATCTTACGCCCGTTTCTCGGGCGTATAGCATTTGCTCCGCAGTTTTCGTTACCATTGCGTATAAAATACTTCTGTTAAATTGCGAATAATATATGATTATCTCAGAGTAATTTACCCACAAACTAGTCACCTTTTATAGGTAATCGATGAATCAATGGGAACAAACCGGGTTCGGGTCTAAATCGACTCAAATCTATGAAGGACTCGCGTTATCAAACAAAGGACAATCGCAACGGACTAAGTAAAGTACCGGTAGTTCTTTATTACTATTGTAAGTATTGTTTCATTAATTATGCCAGCATATTTTATTATATCAAGTGGAGAGCTAATGTTACTTGCGTCCGCAGGAAGTCTATCTCTCATTTCCCTGAACGTACCCTTTGGTTGGTGCTAAAGAGTACCACATTTTATGGTCGCTGCACTGTTCCATATAGATTGAACAGAAATAAATAGAGTAACCGACCAACCGACGATAACAAGAGATAGATGCTCTTCTTAGCCATGTGTGAGAGATCACAAACTAAAGGTAAATCGGCAAGTTTCTTCGCAAGATCAACAAAACTGTACACATCTGATTTACGAAAAATCCTAATGTCATTAATTCTTAGCTTTCAATGTTGTTAAGTATTATTGCTTTAATAATAATAAAAGATTACTTACTTAGGATTCACATGAAGTTTTCTCAATTTATGAATTTCACCTGGTGACGCACAGCTGAAACCCGTTCCTTGAGATATGGCGAACTTCAGAAACATTTCAGTGTCATTCGATTTCATCGCTTAAAGAAATTATATGGCTTGAATAACTTTGAACATTCACTTTTATCATAGATTTATTGGTCAGGTTTTAATGTTTCACCACAATCTGACTCGATGTTAAACGATCATGTGGTCAAAGACTGTAAACACGCCAAACCAAAGGGGCTGGCTTTCAAGTGTAGACGCCGGAACATACCCATAGGTTCTTGGCGAGAGATCTTCAACCTGAGGTTGGCAGCTATATAGGCGGGCTTAGAAAAAGATGTATCGTACTTATCGTAATTAGTATTGACATTAAGTAATTTATTAGAGAGTCTTAGTGCAATTAAGCGCAATGATTGTGTATGATTTAAATGGTGGTAGAGCCCCGCTGAAGCTATTACTGGTTTCAGCATGAATGGGTCAGCTCGCCCTGGGTAGTACCACTCTCTCACAGAAAACCGACGTGAAGTAACAGTGCTTGCATTGGTGCGTTTCGTTCGGTCAGTGAGAGCGCCGGAGACCCACCTCCCCTCCCCTTCCACTTTCCCCTTCCCTTCCTTCACCCCCAACACAGGCTGGCAACGCACTTGTGACTCCCCTGGTGTTGCAAGTGTCCATGGACGGTGGTGATCACTTATATCAGGTGACCCACCTGTTCGTTTGCCTCCTATGATATAAAAAAAAAGCTAAAGACACTACTTACATAGAATGAACGAATGAAGTAAACGGATATAGTGGGAGATTAAAGCTCGTTACACTGACATCATAAATAAATAAAAATGAAAGACTTTGCTAAATGAACTAACTAAATGATTAATACATGAAAAACTAACTTCAGTACGTTAAAAGTGAAGTGATGAATTGATATGAATAAGAAAATTCATGTTTCACTGACCAAGTTAACTGTTTTACTAATACTGAGTTTATTTTAGCAATTAACGACGCATGTAGAAATTAAATGTCAACTCTCACACTTCAAGAAAATTAAATGATATGGAATTTAACACCTAATGAACAAGCGTACGTAACAAATTCAAAAACACAATACCTGAATTAATATTTCAATTAAATAAACTGAGACAGTCGCGAAAGGTTTTGTACAACGAAAAATCTCCTAATTTCCTATATCATCGTAGAATATTAATCAATTCTAAATTTTTTCTTCGAACAAACGTTTTTTTAATGCTTTTCAGAAAATAGGTACACTTATTACCCAAAAAAAAAATTGTTCCCAAGGCATAGGTCAAATACACATTAAAACGAGCGAAATTTCAGACAAAAGTAAATATAGAATATACCAATAATAAATTTTCCCATTTTCCGTACAAAATTTCAGTGCCATTATACGCCTTAATAATTTACATGACCAAAAACCATCTTCAACTGTATTTTTATTAAGTATACATTTTTAAGCTCACCATAAAATATTTTGACTCTTGGCATGAGGTCTCTAAAATGCTGTATACGTTGGAAAGCTTCATCCATATTATATATAAAGAAAGGCTGTTTCTGATGCCCGTTTTCTATCATTGCCCTTCCCACGTCTTCTGGTGTTGAATCGCATAAAACAAATGCTGGTAAAGCATTTTTAGGTAAAGGATACTGTACCATCTCTTTCATTGTCTGAAAACCATATTTATACTAAAACCTTTACAAAAATCATTGACTTGTACAACCAGCTTGCAGCGACTATATACCTTTATATTTAATTCATTTATATTTACATTGTAATTAAACTATATTTTATTATATGAAATACCCTTTTTTTATTACCATGATCCTAATAAGTTACTCACTCCAAAAATACTATTTTTTATATATAAGCTCCGGCAAAGTACTTCACAACATTTGTTATAAAGTATAGTATACCCCAGAGAAAAACAGCATGGATGATTAAGTCCACAGCTTCAGAGCATGCCAAAGAATGTACAACTGCCAGGCATAGATCTTCTCCTGAGATAAATACGGGAATAACCATTGCGACAATACTAATTCTATATTTTCCTAATACAAATTATGTAAAAGAATCCATAGGTTGAATTAATATATTTATATAATATATTAATATATTTGTTATCAGACAACCTAAATTTTTGGTATCCGTAGGTTATTTACAATTTTGGCCGAGTGCCTTCTGCGCTCCCTACAATACCTTATGAAATAGTTAGTGTCCTCTTGGCTAACAGTCAGAGCAAAGAAGAAACATTTTTTCAATTATAAGGTATAATTGTAGCATATTATAAGAATATTTGTCATGGCATTTAGGTACCCTCATATTCTTTTCTATAGTTATTAATTAAAATCAGTATTAAATGCACGAAAATTTCGTAAATGTCATCGGTATGTGCCGAAACTCGAATATGCGAATAATAAGCACAATATCCAATCTATAAATATTAAACTGGTGTAACCTAACAGTGTAATATCAGTTCTTACCTTTGTTTCACTGATTTCATTAATTCCAAAAAACCTATAACCTTGTTGTTAAGATTATTTTCGAAAAGATACTTTATCACAAGAGTTTAGTATTATACTAAATTTCTTCAATTATTACTAAAATAGAATATTTTATTTCAAAAAACAATGAAGATTTTAACATTTATGTATTTTTTCGGCAACTCATTCACACACGACTCGATTAAATGTTAGATTGAATTTTAATAATGTTTTCAAAGGCTTATAAAGTAAGTTTTAAAAACCTATTATGTAAATATAAGCCAATTTAATGAGAGCCCGACAACGTCAGAACGCTTAATTACCAGGATAAAAACTTGTGTTTAGTACAATAAATTTCAACTTGAGAATACTTAATCAAACAAGTAATTGGAAAATTACAAGTTATTGGATAATTACGATATTAAGTATTAAAGTTACGTATTTGCAATATTTGGGAAACTTCAAATTGTCTTGAGTATATAAGAAAGTCTTAGTTGTAATGTACCGAATCTATTAATTAAGGCTTATATAAGACGATTTATGGAAATAGGTGTCAAGTGTAAGCAATCCGACGGTGATCTAACAGCAAAAAGTACGTATAATGAATATGGGTTAAAGGCCCTCACTGAATGAACGTTATTAATTTCGCCATTTGAATTAGAATATATAAAAACCGATAAAATGGCGGCAGAAAAATGATTAAATTTACAAAATACCTATCACTGTAAATATTTTGATGTACTTAGCAGTGGCTGTTAGGTCTGCTATATAATAATAGTTATACAGAAGGACAATTCCCATGCGCAAAGCATGTACAAAGAACAACTTTGGCCTAAATATACAAAAAGATATAAAATTTATTTGCCCTGGGTAATGTTGATTTTGGCCAATGATTAATTGGTAAAATGTACAGACCAAATCAATAAGAAACAAAAATCAGTGGCTCTAACCATAGGTGAAGTAGAAGAGACGAGACGAACTTCTTAGCATTCCACGGATTCACCGTGTGGGTGCCGGGTCCATCGTGTGGCTAAGGGAGAAACTCAGAGCAGTTCCCAGGACTTGCGACCCAGGTGTAGGTTTAAGGAGGCCCCCTTTCAGATGCGCATCAACTCTCAGAGAAATCCAGAAGAATATTTACATCTAAAAACATTTACACATATGCAACACTGACGTATTCTCATTTTCAATTGCATACATACCAATCCAGGTGCAAGTGGAAAATCAAATCATATTCCAGTCAAGTACCATTTTATCAGACAATGTATGAAGCTAGGGGAAAAATATATTTGATATATGGAGATCTTTAGGACAAAAGCCAAGATTTTGACGATATGCATTTTTGTCCTATTGCTGAAGGATTTACGTAGTTGTCTCGGCATATTTTAACACTGGAGATGAATAGTGTGCCTTGAGGAGAAGTGTTAGGCAGCAAAATCTGGCACCATAATCTGTGCTCCAGTATTTCCTTGTCATGTGTCCGGTTTAGAATAGCACTAATTCATCTCATTCTGTGAGTGTCTTAAAAGACGACCAAGGGCTTAGAAAAGCAGATTGATAAACGAATGCAGTACTGACGACCGGCGCTATGACGGTATAATCCATCTAACTCAATAACTTCCCCGTAATTCAAGGAAAGCCTACTTTGGTACACAAGACCTTCATTTCCGATGCCGTGAGATAATTACAGCTGGGCAATATGAGATGCCTGTATAGACGCCAACTGAGGACTTTTGTTGTTGGCGGCCAACTCACTGCATCCTGGCTATCACGAATCGTAACGGGCAACCAGTCCATCGGGATCTGATAACATTGGACGAGAGAGTGGGTTTTCGTGAGTGCCGATGCTTAACCACTCAAATTAATTAGTTAATTAAATCACGTGCAGTTGAAGCTTGGCACAGTTTCAACTTCTGAACATAAGCCCTATAACGATGGATTAGTGGTGGTGGAATTTTGGATCACGGTGTGTCTGATTTCTGACTGTTGCTCTGCACGTAGACGGTCAGATGAGAGTAGTCGCTCTTGGAATCAACTAAGCCGAAATTTTCCCGAAACTGACAAGGTTCGCCGTTGACGGATACGTTAAAGACGACATCATTTCTTTATGTCTTTATATTTTTGATAGTCCTTGCCTAGGTGGAACTACTTAACGAGTGGTGTCATGGTGTAGCAGTGGGTTCCCGGTTCACGCCTTCTATCAGTTAATTCAAGATTACAGAAACTCTCAATCGAATATATTTCTTACTAAATTTTGTTTAATAATTTGATTATATCTTAGGCAACTTAAAATTACAACAAAACAAAATAATTATGATTCGATAACTAATATATGTATTTACAGATTTACTCTATATTACTAGTTAATAGATTTATTTAGATTCATATTTATTCGGGCACTTTATACTTTCAGTAGTCGGAAAGATATTACAATTTGAAAGTCTGTCCCCAAGCATTTATAGATATTTTTGGCAGTTGCTTAAATGTATGCAAATGATCAAGTACTCCTTCAGATTAAGCGTGCTTATCATCGTAGACCACATCGTTTAACATCAGGCGGGCAAATGCTGAAACGCCTAATATTAAAAAAAAATGCAGAATATGAACATATATAAAAATTTTAAAAAAATGATAAAGGTATTATTTAAATTCTATGTAGGTAGTAACAGTGGCTTGCCACGTGGGTGGCTCGTTTTTTTTTATAAATTCTTAACGACGCGTCGACGGCTTGAAATACGCGATAGCATTCTACGACCATGAAGAACTTTCAGGAAAAAGAATGAAGGCAGTTGTTATCGCTGGCGGATTTCTTGAAACTGAACAATGGTCGCTGAATGACGCAAATTCGTTACGTAACCTCTGTTTATGTAAATTATTATAATTTCTTTGGTAATGTAATTAATATGTACATTTTAATTGTGCAGAAAGGTTTTGTCTCATAGCAGTTGAAAAAAAAACTAAAGGAGTTAGTTATATAATGAAGCCACAAACTTTAAAATAAAAGTATATAAAACATTATATGACTTCAGATACCTTAATCAAAAATCAAAATGTCCTTTATTCAATTTAGGTCCTAAGAAGGCTCTTATGAACGCCAAAGCTACCACCGGTTCGGAAAACAAGAGAGAAACATCGAGAAGAACCGGCAAGAAACTCGATCTGGTTTATATCTTCATGTTATATATTTTTACAAAACATAAATAGCTACATTCGTTATTAGTGGATGCACAGAGAGGGCTCATTTCAAGACGACACAATCGTTCACATATCGATCCACCCTATAATAATAGCCTTTAGATAAATTAAGGTAAGGTATAAATACATAACGGTATAAAGGTAAAAGGTAATACCTTATAATGTATGTGTTTGATACATTCAAGGACAACTATGTTCTTAATAAGTCGATTACTATTTAAATCTATACTAATATATAAAGCTGAAGAGTTGGTTTGTTTGTTTGGTTGAACGCGACGATCTTAGGAACTACCAGTCCGATTTGAGAAAATCCTTCGGTTTTAAATAGCTTATTTATCGAGGAAGGCTATATGTCATTACGCTAAGGCCAATAGAAGCAGAGCACCAATGAAGAATGTTTCAAAATAATGTTGTAGTAATAATAATACGTGCTTGATGGCATCACTGCAACGTTGCAGCGCCTCTCCCGATCCACGCCTGATTTAGATTTCAAATAAAATTTGCGGCGTTAAATAGAATAAAACCCCGCGGTCTTTCAATCTCGTTTTATAACGCGAGGAATCTTAGGGCACAGCGCGATCAAGTAGCTGCCTTCTTACGTGAAAAACAGATAGACGTTCTCCTCGTCCAGGAAACGCTTCTAAAACCAAAAATGAAAAGTCCTAGAGTCGCGAACTATAATATAGTCAGAAATGACCAAGTCACCCGCGGGGGTGGCACGTTAATTTATTACAAACGTTCGTTGTATTGCATCCCGATGGATCCGCCCGCTCTATGCAATATGGAGGTGTCAGTTTGCAGGTTAGGGATGACCGGTCATCCATCTATCGTGTTAGTATCCGTGTACCTTTCGCCGAATAAGGTACCGTTAAAATACGATTTAAAGGCGCTATTCAGATTAGGTGACTCCGTCATTATAGCGGGGGAACTCAACAGCGGAAACGTCATCTGGAACAGTCCGAGAACCTCTCGTAACGGGAGGATACTCGACAGACTAGTCGGCGTCCTCGCGTTTGACGTCATAGCCCCTCCGGAACCGACCTATTATCAGGACAACTGTCGCCCGACAGTGTTAGGTATAGCAATTCTTAAGAACGTCACGCTTCGGTTACAACTTATACAAGTCGTACACGAACTTGACTCAGATCACCGGTCGGTAATAATGCAGTTAGGTAGTCCGTCGGTAAGAGTGGCTGATTACACAAAACTCGTCGAATTTATTAAAGACTAGCTGACCCGTGCGACTTCGTCTGCACCAAATCGGTTATTACCGGTTTCGATTGTACTTTTAAACGCGAAAAATCGAAATAAATCTCAAAACCCGATTGCAGCGATACCTACTGTTTCAAATTGTGAATCCCAACTATCCAGGGACTCACTCAAACATATACCCAGTTGGTATGTGAGAAATATTTTAAAATAAGCTTAGAACCCATTCGCAGCATCACCTACCGGGTCCAATTAAGACAAAAAAATAACCTACATATATTGCCGATAAATGTCTTCCCAGTACGTTGTCCCAGTACCTTCTGTCCCAATAAGCCTACAACCCGTTCGTAACATCATCTACCGGGTTTATTTTTGATAGTCCTTGCCTAGGTGGAACTACTTAACGAGTGGTGTCATGGTGTAGCAGTGGGTTCCCGGTTCACGCCTTCTATCAGTTAATTCAAGATTACAGAAACTCTCAATCGAATATATTTCTTACTAAATTTTGTTTAATAATTTGATTATATCTTAGGCAACTTAAAATTACAACAAAACAAAATAATTATGATTCGATAACTAATATATGTATTTACAGATTTACTCTATATTACTAGTTAATAGATTTATTTAGATTCATATTTATTCGGGCACTTTATACTTTCAGTAGTCGGAAAGATATTACAATTTGAAAGTCTGTCCCCAAGCATTTATAGATATTTTTGGCAGTTGCTTAAATGTATGCAAATGATCAAGTACTCCTTCAGATTAAGCGTGCTTATCATCGTAGACCACATCGTTTAACATCAGGCGGGCAAATGCTGAAACGCCTAATATTAAAAAAAAATGCAGAATATGAACATATATAAAAATTTTAAAAAAATGATAAAGGTATTATTTAAATTCTATGTAGGTAGTAACAGTGGCTTGCCACGTGGGTGGCTCGTTTTTTTTTATAAATTCTTAACGACGCGTCGACGGCTTGAAATACGCGATAGCATTCTACGACCATGAAGAACTTTCAGGAAAAAGAATGAAGGCAGTTGTTATCGCTGGCGGATTTCTTGAAACTGAACAATGGTCGCTGAATGACGCAAATTCGTTACGTAACCTCTGTTTATGTAAATTATTATAATTTCTTTGGTAATGTAATTAATATGTACATTTTAATTGTGCAGAAAGGTTTTGTCTCATAGCAGTTGAAAAAAAAACTAAAGGAGTTAGTTATATAATGAAGCCACAAACTTTAAAATAAAAGTATATAAAACATTATATGACTTCAGATACCTTAATCAAAAATCAAAATGTCCTTTATTCAATTTAGGTCCTAAGAAGGCTCTTATGAACGCCAAAGCTACCACCGGTTCGGAAAACAAGAGAGAAACATCGAGAAGAACCGGCAAGAAACTCGATCTGGTTTATATCTTCATGTTATATATTTTTACAAAACATAAATAGCTACATTCGTTATTAGTGGATGCACAGAGAGGGCTCATTTCAAGACGACACAATCGTTCACATATCGATCCACCCTATAATAATAGCCTTTAGATAAATTAAGGTAAGGTATAAATACATAACGGTATAAAGGTAAAAGGTAATACCTTATAATGTATGTGTTTGATACATTCAAGGACAACTATGTTCTTAATAAGTCGATTACTATTTAAATCTATACTAATATATAAAGCTGAAGAGTTGGTTTGTTTGTTTGGTTGAACGCGACGATCTTAGGAACTACCAGTCCGATTTGAGAAAATCCTTCGGTTTTAAATAGCTTATTTATCGAGGAAGGCTATATGTCATTACGCTAAGGCCAATAGAAGCAGAGCACCAATGAAGAATGTTTCAAAATAATGTTGTAGTAATAATAATACGTGCTTGATGGCATCACTGCAACGTTGCAGCGCCTCTCCCGATCCACGCCTGATTTAGATTTCAAATAAAATTTGCGGCGTTAAATAGAATAAAACCCCGCGGTCTTTCAATCTCGTTTTATAACGCGAGGAATCTTAGGGCACAGCGCGATCAAGTAGCTGCCTTCTTACGTGAAAAACAGATAGACGTTCTCCTCGTCCAGGAAACGCTTCTAAAACCAAAAATGAAAAGTCCTAGAGTCGCGAACTATAATATAGTCAGAAATGACCAAGTCACCCGCGGGGGTGGCACGTTAATTTATTACAAACGTTCGTTGTATTGCATCCCGATGGATCCGCCCGCTCTATGCAATATGGAGGTGTCAGTTTGCAGGTTAGGGATGACCGGTCATCCATCTATCGTGTTAGTATCCGTGTACCTTTCGCCGAATAAGGTACCGTTAAAATACGATTGTACGTTACAACTGAGCTACGCCTACATGACATTACTGAACGTAATTATCGACCACGTATGAAACATTTATGTAGACGAAACTGTCACTTATGTTGTTACATTTATTTCATTGTATAAAAAAATGTTTGCTAAACAAAGGTGACAAGATTTATTTATTTATCTATACTATATAATAAAACTGTAACAAAGCCAAATCTGTACATTACAAAGTTACATTTAGGATACTTTTTGACCCATAAAACGCAAAGGGTTCTCCAGGATAACGAAAGAAAAGAAATTAGTTAATGTAACTAGACTTTTCTGCGACACCTTAGTATAAGAGCCAGCAACGTTGGAAGAACGAGAATCTTAGAAAAGCTGGTTCTTTAATATGAAGATATATTATGCCCTTCCAAACACCATTCAGGATACCTGGTAGCCGGTTAACGTTGTATTTTTTAATGCGAATTACACCTTTACAGATCAACATTTTGATTTATAAATAATTTAAGTCTTAAATGTAATCTCGTAACATTAGTTATCACTGTGCCAAGTTTCGTCAAAATCGGTTCAGTACTTTCCGAGTGAGGGAGGGACAGACAGACAGACAGACAGACAGACAAAAATTTTAAAAGGGTTAGTTTTGGCTTCTATGTCGATAACAAAGCCTACCCCGATCAAAATTTTCAAAAAATATTTAATGTACAGATTTGACCTTGCTACAGTTTTATTATCGAATTTATTAAAGATAACTTGTCATCGGACATTTTAGACAGAATTCCGGACGTGTTGGTGTCTAAAGCTGACGCGGATTTGGTTATCGATTCCCTGGTGAACTTCCTTCAGACCGCCTTCAGGGAGACCTCGAGAGAGGTGCAAGCGGTGAACGATCGCCGCTTTATATTCCCTGACGACGTGAAGGCGTTGGTCACGGAAAAGAACGCCACGACTCGAGCTCATGACACTTACCCGTCCAGAGAAAATCGCGACCGCTTGCGATCTTTACGCAAACAAGTTAAGGCCCGTATTTCCGAAATCCGCGACGAAAGGTGGAACCGGTTTTTGGAGAAAATGCAGCCGTCCCACCTGGCGTACTGGCAGTTAGTTAGATCAATCAAGTCAGACGAGATAATTCCCATGCCAGTTCTTGATAGAGGCGCCGGTATGCTTCCCGCGTTCGATAGCTTAGATAAGGTCTCTTAGCGAGTCTCTTGCCACGAGTCTAGAAATACAGTGTTCACCGAACACAGTCAATACTGACACCACACATATTGGATCGATCGAGTCATCGGTAGAGCACGCGCTCGTGTCTCCACCGGCGGATAACCTAACCCCCGTCATATTTGAGGAAGTGTCGGATGCCCTCAAGCGTTTAAAACTTAGGAAGTCCCCAGGTCCCAATGGGATCAGGAACGAGGTACTCAAGCTCCTTCCTGATCGTATCATAGCTCTGTTAGTCTGCATCTTCAATGCGGCCATGTCCCAGGGTCATTTTCCAGCCGTCTGGAAGAAGGCCGTAGTGATAGGGATTCACAAGTCCGGCAAAAAAGTTACGCTTCCCGATAGCTATCGCCCTATTAGCTTATTAGACACGTTAGGGAAACTGTACGAGCGGCTCCTTCTGAACCGTCTCCAGGCTTCTATATCAGAGTTAGATCTGTTGCCACCTGAGCAGTTCGGATTTCGTGCCGAACACTCTTGCACAAACCAGGTACACCGCCTCACGGAGTACGTCTTTTCATAATTTAATGAGGATCCGGATCCCAATCCGTACCCGATTAAACCTAAACCGAAATGCGCAATAGCAGTCTTTTTCGATGTCGCGAAGGCCTTCGATAAGGTCTGGCACTCGGGGCTCATTCATAAGTTAATTCTTTTCCGTATTTCCGATAGGCTAGTTCATATAATACTCGACTTTCTCACCCATAGGTCCTTCCGCTACAGAGTGGAAGGAGAACTGTCCTCGTCCCACCCGATACGCTCAGGTGTGCACCAAGGGTCCATTCTGGCACCCACGCTTTTTAATCTGTTTTTAAGACTACGCTCGGCAGCGAACAGGGTTGGCGAGCGATGGCCTCCTTCTGCGAGGAGGTCATCTCGCAGAAGGAGGAGGCGGAGAGGGCCCGCGAGGCAGACCCTCAAAGTGGCCGTCTCCGCCAAAGGAGGACAGGCAGGAGGAGAAGGCGCTTCGCCCAACTCCTCCTGCCACCGTAGCGGGTACCTGAGGGAATGGGTCGGGGGGCCCATCTCCTCATTGCACAGGTCCGGCGGACGAGGGGAGGCAGCCGGTGTGTACCCGGTCTGTCCCTCTATAGGTAGGAGCCCGGCGGTCACCTTCCGCTGGGCGGACCGTGGGGGCGGCTCTATAAGGTTGATTAGCTTGAACGATCCCTTGCCGCCCCCACAAAACGGTCTGTCGGTACACCGTGGGGTTTTAGTCCGTGCGACTCAGACATAACCCACCCTCTCCCCCGGGAGGGTGGACTATCCATAAGGGATTTTCCCACGTTAAAAAAAAAGATAGATCGCGAATTGCATGAAAAGGCAACAGCCAAGCCGAAGTGTGCCGTGCACCCTTGAGCTGGTTGCCCAAAACAAAATTGGCTGAGTGCCTTAAGCGCTCGCTTTAGTAGTCCGGTGAAGCTGTTTAGACCTTGCTAGGTCAATAGCGTAGTCAGTTCGAGAAAAAAAAAATTACAAACACCTCAACTAATTACTTTGATCGTAGATTTACAAACCTAAACCCAACTACTTCAAGATTCAACAATATTCAGAAGACGAATTTTATCAAATATCGAAACAACACACGTACAGACAGAAGTCTAATTGAGATTCGTCTTCTACAATGCAATGTAACTATTATCTAGGTTTATGTTTTAGGAAAATATCTTGTCACCTTTGTTTAGCAAATATTTTATATACAATAAAATAAATATAACAATATATAAGCGATAGTTTCGTTTACATATATTGATCAACTTTGTCAACATGGTATTATTGAAATGAACTGTATATATAATAATAGTACAACTGCAAATGATAATTCGTTTGATCAAAAATATTAAGATCTCCTGTTACGATCAATCAATAATGACGAGATTATTAAATTACAAAGTAGCTTTCACAAAGCTAGTGCTGGATTTATAGACTTGTACAATAGTGGAAGTCTATAAATTATGGTAACATGAAGACCGCCATCTCCGTTTATGATTACTGGTAGAATAAGCACAGCTTTACAAGCTTAGCTTAACAAGAAAAAAAATGATCTTGTGATTTTAAGATTTTGTGAAATAATCATCAACATTGTAGTCGTCTCTCACAATCCCCAGGATGCAATTTTGCAAATGAAACAGATGAGTGTCTTTGAATAAAAGTGCTTTAGCTTGACCCATTGAATTTATAAGTACAGATTTCATGGTTATTTTTACATTAAATTTACCAAGTATGTTAGAGAGATTTCATCCTTATGATTGACCCTAACGATCGATGCAATAAAATTACAGGGTGTAATTTATACAAATTTTAGTCGGTTCAATTCCCGGGTGAATCAAGAGACTTTTCGAAAACCTTTGAATGCAGTTTTATTTCTTTTCAACAATAAAGAAATGTTTCTTTGGAGTAAAATTTGCTATATCTATTATTTAGAGTACTTTCCCTCCAGGTGGCATTAAAAATTCCAGGATTCGAATGTACAAGTAATCGCCAAGCTTCGCATCGCTTCTATGTGATTCCGTTTTCACATTATACTGCAATATCATCAACGTTGGCACAGTATGAAATTTAACCAATATATCAATATTGAACATCATCAAAATATGCGTTAGCCGAACTACTACTACTCTCTTTTCTCATTCCTTTTTAGCTGAATTAACTTCAGTATGTTTAAGAAAAAAAAAAAAAAGAATAAATTGCAAAGCCATTTGAATTCGCTTTTAAGAGTAAAATCCCTCGATTTCGATAATTTTCCAAATTCCACGTGTACCATTATTTACTTCCAGCTAAGCATATTTTGAGATCTGTGTGATAAGTCTTAGGAGTCGTAGCGTGAAGTTATAAATTATGTAAATAATAATGTATGTAAAAACCAAAAAATGTAAAAATAACTTATTAAGTGCAACTGATTGTACCAAAGATTAGCGCGTTGGAGCTAACAAAAAGACAAACAATGTCTTGAGCGTTGTAATAGATCATATCATTAAATCCTGATTAGTATTATAAATACGAATGCGAGTTTATTTGTTAATTACAATTTTATTCCTTAACTTAATTTAACTGATCATGAAATTTTGTCTACACGTCAAGGCTACAAAGGACAAAAGGTACCAACTTTTATGAAGCAAAAAGTTCTACTCTCGAGGGGATAGGTAAATTCTACATTAATGCAAGCGAAGCTCGGGGCAAAGCTAGCTCATTATGTTAAATTAAAATATAGAAACAACTTGGTATAACGTACCCACAAACGGGGTACGTGTACTAGATTATATTATGTAATTAATGTTTCAGGTAATAAGAGACATTTTTCATTGAACGTTTATATCACCGCAGGTACAAATACTTTGACATAAATCAACAATTAATAACGCCTTTAAAATTGTATTTGTTTTTCTTTTTAAGTTAGTATGAAATTGCAGAATTAGAAATGGTAACAATATAGAAATCATTTTGAAGATTTCGAGATATATTTGAAAATAATACAATTAAGGGGTTGGCCTACAACAGCCAGCTCATGACTCAACCATACGAAAAAATATGTTTTTTATAAATTGGGAAGAAACAACGCCGATTGAACTGTTCTATCGTCGTCTGATATCGTAGTTTGGCATGAACAGACAGATATATTACACGAAAATGTAGTTTAAGATTGTAACAATTAAAGTAACTTAGAGAAACTGACTTTGAAGAACAGCGACCGATCCCTAGTGATAAATGAACAATTTGAGACCTGTTGCATGACTAAGTGGGCATTAAAAAACTCATTCATATCGTAGAATTCGAATCTATGACAATGGACATGAGCTCCGAACATCAACTACTGACAAGTTGATATAAGGCTATTCAACAGCGTACCATTAAGCAATATATGAGTGAGCTTCGAAAAACAATGCTTTGAGATCCTACCTGTGACTCAGAAGATCATATAATGAAGAATATTCCAGTATTTCTCCCAAAATGCACATAGCAAGAGTGGCTCATCTTTCAAATACAATGGAGCAAACACGATCACGCCTTGAATCAGATTATCTTGTCCCGATTTATCGTTACTACGGCCAGTTGTCTCCGTGAATATATGGTAATGTGAAGTTTGTTTTACTTTTTAAATACTTAATACGTTTTAGCTTTTAACCACAGTCTTACCTGATGTTATATAACTATGTGGGCAAGATGGGTAACCTAATCCTGGAAGGGGACTGGCTCTCAAGTGCTTAAGGATGGGACCTAGTCAGATGGTCTTAGAAATGTCACCATATTATGATGTCATCATGAGTCTTTTCATCATCCAAATCTCTGGCTCATTAACGAGGATTAGAACCTACATCAATGGATTTGGTGTCCGAACATCTATCTATTGACCTTTCTAACAAGCCACCGTCGCTTCAAAATCTAATTTACTACAAAATGTACTAAAGACTTATGTTTTTTCGTATAATACTTTTAAATATTGATCGTTTAGCGAACAATAACGCACCAGTAAGTTGCGGGATTACACATAAATGAAACATTATAAAAAATGTCATAATCATATATACACCAAAGATGAGACAGCTTCAACAACGAACAATGTTATTAATTTTACTATAAAAATCGATCATGCGTGAATCTTTGAAATCATCTCTAGGGTTTGCGATTGTAAGAAAACTAATAATAAATAATGTTTCAAACAGAAGTAAAATTGAAAAAATAACCCTAAAATGTATCTTTACTTTTTATTTTTACTAGTACCATGTTATGCGAATAATTATTGTGCTCATTTCTCCCTAAATTATGTTTTAAAACCGGTCACATTAAACCAGGTATGTTGGTTGTTTTTTTTTTCAAAATAAGTCACATCTATATTTCAAATCGATACAGAAATTTGCAGTTCAATTTAATCTACAAATTCACATTTCATTCCACATGTATTTTAACATACTTTATGTAGCGGTGAGGAACAAGTCCTTGTTTTACATATGTTCTTGTGGTACCCGTTTGTGAGAATAAAACTTTATGTTAGGCCACAGTAATTAGTGTAATTGTTATTGTTACAATGGTGTTCTTGTGCAACCTAAGTACTTCGATGCGACCAACAAGTCAAGTATCTCAATTCTAAAGTAAATATAGTCGAGGGTGGTGAAGAACGCGTGATGCCGATTAAAGATGATCGCGTGTGCGATACAGGATGTTCGAACACTTGCCGGTTTGTTTCTGCCTGGCACATTGAAACAGATGCGATGATCGACGTTAACTGCTCGTCGGTCATTTCCATCTCACTAGATTCAGCTTAACTATATTTTCGTTGAATTATTTTGGGCATATTGTGAATTAAACGGCAAAATAGATAATAGTTTCGGGCTCGTTGGCTCCACGTTGGGCACCACCACTGGCGGTCGCACGTAATTGCGCAGTGGAAAGGGTGCACTAGAGCTGCGCAAGATTCGACAGACTAGGGTAGCGCGCGTTACAATAATATTTATTTTTAAACAAAAATCGCTCCCATAAACTAGACTAGCTTGTTATGGCCCTTTTTACTGATAAAGTAATTTGCGCAAGTTTTCAATTATTTTCATTCTCTAAACGTTTACAAGTATCACATTACAATAACGCCTTGCTTTTCCCGCGGCTGATAATTTTATTCGTTGTTTTAATTTTTTTTATTAAAAAGTTTTTTTTCAACTTTTTAATCGAGTGAGACGAGTTCTCTTTGTTATGTTTTTTTTTTAAATATTATATATTATTAGGTTGCTGTTTTTTTTATAAAACGTTTGCTTAGTTGTTTTTAAACATGTTACCCTGCAACAGAGTTGTTTTCTTTACACCTCAAGGTTCGCAGAACTACATCTCACAACACGAGCCATCCACTTACAATTAGCGGGCTCCTTAACCACGGATTATACTATTATGGCACTTAGAAAGATGATAGCATGCCGCGCCACTCCTGACGGCTAAGGTCCGAAAACGGGACGAACTTCTACTAAGCGGACAAGGAATTATGATGTACCATTTTCCAAGCGACAGCAGAAAAAACATCAAAAAACTTAAGCGATTGGCGATTTATTCCGGTGGGCGTTCTATTCATGGGAGGCACATGGTGGTTGCCCACCCTCCTTCTCGTAGATGAAAATACAGTTAACAGCTCACCCACGTCGCAGTCACCGCAGAAGATTCAGAGGCTCTGACCCCACATAATTTCCTCTTGAGAGGTTCGGGGCGCATTGAGATACCATGGTGAATTCGCTGACCAAGACCTCGATCTACAGTAAAGCAGGCGCAGCTCACAGAAACTAGCGGAAAGGTTTCGGGCACTCTGGTTCAAAGAATACCTCCCTGAGCTGCGCAACAGACGGGAACCACGAGAACGAGGGTCAGAGCTTAAGATGGACGGCATAGTGCTTATCGTCGCTGGGAACCTACCTCGAAACGCTTGGGCCCAAGAGCGCGTTTGCGCCATCTACCCTGAGCCCGATGAAACATTAAGGACAGTGGACGTCGCGACCAAAAACAGCATCCTGCGACGCCCAACCAAGAAGATCATAGTGTTAGAAGACAACCCTGCACCGCTGAAGGTTATGTCGCCGGGAGCGGACGATGTACGGCGGGTGTAATATGTAGGATAACAGTGACAACGTAAACACTTCAGTGGGCGTGGCCTGACGCGCGACAGAGAGCACGCCACGAGTGCGAGAGAGACGCGCTATGTATCTAGTTTAAGTCATATTCTTTAGTCATTACGTGCATTATTTTTAAAGTTAAAGTAAAACATATAAATCCCCTTAAGTTATAGAATGTAAGTATATTTTCATATATGTAATAGGCTTAGTCAATGAAATTAAAAGTCACTTTTTTACTTATAATATCATTGCGTCTAGTAATAAGCTAGATAATAAGATAAACATTTCGCCGTAGAGGGGAACGAGCACGCATCGCACTGCTGCCCCACCAACTCAACCCGCTTCGCTGTCCCGTCAAGCCACTTAAAAGGGCGCGCTCTGCGGTAATAACACATTGTAGCCATTGTGAAGCTATAAAGGCTTTGCAAAGTCGAGTTCGAGAAAAAAACACATCGCCTCAAGAAATAAGCACCAACATAAAATTATAAAGTGTAATAGTGAAGAATAAAGAAGTTGAATTTATAGTGATCGATTTATCATTTCTAACATATCCAGCATCCGCAGTGTGGAAATCTCGAAGCCAAAAGTTTGTGATCTAACCTAGAAACTTACAATTATTACAATTTACAAAGCATAATAAAACACACAGGTTTCAGTAGTGATTATTACAAATAATATTATTAATTTTGGTTCAGAATTTTATTAATAATAGCAGACGTAAGGCTTTTCATGTCGAAATAAATTTATTTCAACAACTTGAACAATTGTTCAAGATAATTATTATATCGAACGCGCATAAAGCACATTTAGAAAAAAGAGAAATGGCATATATTACCCCTGCTTTAATATTAAAGAGGGACGTAACCGCAGAAGATGTAGCTCGAGCAGTGATAGAGGAGGGACATCAGAAGCTGCCCTTCCACGTTTTCGATATGGATGAAGTGTATCAACGTATTCAGCGCTTCAAGCGCTTATTACCAAGAGTTGATATATTTTATGGTATGTATCTACTCTCCTTATACATACTGATCAACTTAATGTTTCCGTATAATAGCTATTTATGTCTAAAAGGAAATTAACGCTGAGAATTGTGGACTTTATGTCAACCATAATTACAGTTAGAGGAATTGGTTTTTAAGTGTAGTTATCGAAATATAACCAAAAATACTTGATATCAGGCGGCCGTTGACGTTCTACGACCTTGCTATCGTTCTTGCTTAGAACAGAAGCTGATTTTAGGGTCTGCAGTCTGCACGTACCTTATTCGTATGCAAGTTAAATATTGTGACACGCGAACGTATACATAAAAACCTTTACCGCTTTTTATTACAGTTGTAATTATTAGATTTCCGTTGTAATACATGCGAAATGCAATACATTCTATTAGAAGTTACACTAACGTAACATAACGTAACGTTGGACTACGGTGACACGTTATATTAAGTCACAACTTGTGCACAATAATAATTGTAAATATGTATTACTATTTATGTTTTAAAACAAAACAGAAGAGTTTAATTTTAATCCAGGTGGTTATAGCTAATTGAAATGATATTCATGTGAATGATGTTGCCCATCAGTTATTATCTAATATTATTTATGTTTCTAGCAATGAAATCGAATGATAATGAGATGATGCTCAAGTTAGCAATAGCTATGGGCGTTGGATTCGACTGTGCTTCCCCTGGTGAAATAGCTAAAATTAAGCAACTGAATGTTTCACCGCGGTAAGATATAATTTTTACTAATTTAGGCTAGAGAATTTTATTCCAATGTGTTGGTCGCTTGAACATTGAAAAATAAGAGAGACATTTTTTTATAGAAGTATTATTTACGCAATGACGTCGAAAGCTTCCTATCAAATGAGCTACGCACAATCTGCCAGTGTTATGCACACAACATTCGATTCTGCATACGAACTAAAAAAGATAAAGCTTTATTGGCCTGATGCGAGGTAAGAACAAACTTTTTTAACTTGGGACTTAACGCATCTACTTCACAAATATTACATGTGACTTAATCTTCAATTGTTTCTTAAAGCTGCCTACATAATATCACATATATTTTTTGTCACGTTTAGATTACTTCTACGTGTTCGCGTAGACAGTCACAGTGTTTACGAATTGGGTAAAAAGTTTGGATGTGATTTTGATACTGAAGCTATAGAATTGCTCAAAGAAGCTGCAAGGCTTGGACTAAATGTAAGTTGAAGTAAACCAATACAACGCGAGCCTTTTTTCGTCAATTATTTTTTGGTCGCACTTTTCAGGCGAACGTTTAAAGTACTCTGCCTGGATACAAGCTTAAGGGCACCAAAGAACCTCAGCTTAGGCTGTCACCTTATATATAACACCACGAATCATGAACCAAGCTAGTTAAACTGTTCATACATGCACTAGTGAAATACATGTATTTCGAATTTGACAAATTGGACAACGCGAGCGCATAATTGGAATCAATATTATGCTATCAATTTAAATTGAGTAATCAATGTATTATATATATATATTAGTTTTGAAATATGAAGGAAAATCAATTATTGTTCAATTATTATTATGTAATGGTACCTATATAGTAAGAGGTAAATATTATTTAATATATAGAAAAAACAAAGCTTTTTTGAAGTTGCTCGATGATGAGTCAATTGCGTCGCAGTTTATTGCAATCTTGCAACGAGACGGAGTACTCTAGGAAGAAATTATCGGAATGTGCAGCATTCGCAAATGTTTGGCTCGCTAATTGCCATCCTCGAGTTAACAATTTGTCCCAAAGCATCTATATGTCTCTTTCGGCAACTGCAATAGAGAGTCAAACCCCTCCAGGGTTATCATATTAGATAAATCACCATTTAACATCAGGTTAGGTTACAGCGATTTGATCATTTGATTAAACCTCTGTTAAAATAATATCGAATGTAAATACGTACGAAGGTAATTTTAAATCAATTAAAATTTTTACAGGTCATAGGAGTGGCTTTCCACGTGGGTAGTGCCTGTTTTTCTATGAATTCTTACGTCGTCGGTTTGAAATATGCGAGAGCATTATTCGATCATGAAAAACATGCAGGAAGAGGAATGAAGATAGTTGACATCGGCGGCGGATTTGTTGAAATTAAACCGGGTTCTTTTTATGAGGTATTTTTTTTACATAACATGTTTGTTATAAACTAGTGGTCATCTAGTGGTCAAAGTCCGTCAAAAATTCATTTTGACATTCCATAAGACCAAAGAGAATAATAATTTAGTAGTTTCATAAATTTATTAAAGATATATCTATCAATTAATTATTTCAATATTTATTCATGTATATTACAAATTTACATATTATATTATTATAAAATTAACCTACAGTTTAACTAGTCAATTACAAACGGCATGTATGGTATGGAACGTAAGTCGTGTTAAAAATATTCAATGTGAGATGAAAAAAGGTAATTGGAACGGAACAGTGAATGGGAAGACATGATGGGAATGAAAGAATAAGTAGATAAGGAATAAAATATCACGATTTAGATACTTTAAGTATTATTGTAATTAGAGTAAGGAAGAAGAAAAAATAAAGAAAAAGAAGGATGGCGAAACGTTTTTTTTATTTACATAAATATTTATAT
>MU158729.1:131694-162373 GCA_015888305.1 Antheraea pernyi | reverse complement strand
ATATATATATATATATATATATATATATATATATATATATATATATATATATATATATATATATATATATATATATATATATATATATATATATATATATATATATATATATATATATATATATATATATATATATATATATATATATATATATATATATATATATATATATATATATATATATATATATATATATATATATATATATATATATATATATATATATATATATATATATATATATATATATATATATATATATATATATATATATATATATATATATATATATATATATATATATATATATATATATATATATATATATATATATATATATATATATATATATATATATATATATATATATATATATATATATATATATATATATATATATATATATATATATATATATATATATATATATATATATATATATATATATATATATATATATATATATATATATATATATATATATATATATATATATATTAATTTAAATTAGTAACACTATCGACTCGCGGTGAAAACATAAGAAATCTGAATAATGTTTTTGTAGTAATAGCCTATGTGTGAACACAAAATAGAGGTGTGGATTTCTCGGAGGTTGAAATGGCCAATACGTCATCGGCTAGCATGATGATTAGCCCGTATCTTCCTTCAAGAAGAGGATTATAATCCAACAGTATACTCTTACAAACTGTCGTTACTACGCACATACTATGTTGTGGTGGTTTAATAAAATAACTATTTCTATTTTAGGAACAAGATAAAAAATTCTCCAGCTTTTGCTACTAATGATTTTGTAATGAATTGCGATATGTCCACACCTTTGCCGTCGACTTTGCCACCAGTCTTACAGAGAGATGGTATTTTACAATAAACAGAGTGCCTCCAGCTGAAATATTTGTTTGCAATAGAGAAATCAACTAAACACCAATAAACATATGGAATAATAATAATGAAAACACCCTGAATCATATTAACACGAATGAAACTACAAACACTTTTAATAATTAGTTGTTGATTTCTATAGGAAATACTTCTATAATACTATAACTATAGACTATAATAATTCTATAGGATACAGAATTTCACTAAGTTTGGAACTATTCGGTTGCTATCATATAACGAGATATTAATGTAAAATCTTGTTAAAATACTAGTCTATACCCGCAACTTTGTCTGCTCTGTTTATTATCATAACAGTATATTATATGTACACAGGAAAAAACACAAGCACAGCACAATTTCCCACATGTCTACACGGTAAGAAAACATAACGCTAAACGCGTAGTGCCTATGAAATGCATGGTTTCTTGACACTTTAATTACTTTAAAAAGAAATCTAAATTTATCCAGTAGATTTTACGTTTTGTAGATACAACGACAGACCTCTGCTATTCTATAAGATAAACAGATTTTACTAACAAGAATATTAGATAATAATTTTTATAATAATGTATGGATATGATAGATTTTTTCTTTATTTCAAAGGCACAACGAGTTAAATATAAGCTTGGTGAATACATTTTACTCCTAAAAAAAATGTATGTTTAATTATAGAGAGGTATAGAGAATAAAGTTTTGTATTTCAAAAAAATATGTGTATTATTTTATTGTACCTATATCTTCTATATACATACATATCTATCTATATTATAATAAAACTGTAGCAGGGTCAAATCTGTACATTAAATATTTTTTGAAAATTTTGATGGGGCTAGGCTTTGTTGTCGATATAGAAGCCAAAAATAACCCTTTTAAAATTTTTGTCTGTCTGTCTGTCTGTCTGTCTGTCTGTCCCTGTGAACGCGCATCACTCTGAAAGTACTGAACCGATTTTGACGAAACTTGGCACAGTGATAACTAATGTTACGAGATTACATTTAGGATATTTTTTTTCTCATAAAACGCAAGGGATTCTCCAGGATCTGCCTGTTTGTCTGTCCCTATAAACACTCTGAAAGTACTGAACCAATTTAGACGAAATTTGGCACAGTTATAACCAATATTACAAGGTTACATCTAGGATACTTTTTATCTCATAAAACACAAGGGATTCTCCAGGATAACGGACGAAAGTAAAAAAAATGTAGTTCATGATATTCTTGACGAATTTTGGTAAATTTTCTTTGTGCTATATATAGCAGACAGATTAGCTAAAAAATTAAGCTATATTTCCATATGCTAACTTAAAAAAAAAAAAACAAAAAAAAACGACCACCGTGATTCGAACCGTCGGCTCCGTCGAAACATATAAAGCCCCGTACGTTACAACTGAGCTACGCCTACATGACATTTCTGTACGTAATTATCGACCACGTATGAAACATTTATGTAGACGAAACTGTCACTTATGTTGTTACATTTATTTCATTGTATAAAAAAATGTTTGCTAAACAAAGGTGACAAGATTTATTTATTTATCTATACTATAATAAAACTGTAACAAAGCCAAATCTGTACATTACAAGGTTACATTTAGGATACTTTTTGACCCATAAAACGCAAGGGGTTCTCCAGGATAACGAAAGAAAAGAAATTAGTTAATGTAACTAGACTTTTTTGCGACACCTTAGTATAAGAGCCAGCAACGTTGGAAGAACGAGAATTTGAGAAAAGTTGGTTCTTTAATATGAAGATATATTATGCCCTTCCAAACACGATTCAGGATACCTGGTAGCCGGTTAACGTTGTATTTTTTAATGCGAATTACACCTTTACAGATCAACATTTTGATTTATAAATAATTTAAGGAACATTTTTTGTCAGTAACTTTTATAAGTTTAACGTTTATACGTTATTAAAAACATGAATTTTTCACTGCCAGACAATTTTGTTATTGACAATAATGTGCCTGGTGATATTCTTTATAAACAAAATAATTCATTTCAAACCATTTTATTTTTTCCCTTGCAAAGAACATATTTCATTTTGTTAACCAGGCTCTTCCACAATTATGGCTATCTTTATTATACAGCCAGTGTTGCGCTAAGCTAGAGTTATAACTAAGTTATTCTATACATAGGTTTTGGTAGGGGGTAGAGCCACGCTGAAGCTATTACTGGTTTCAGGATGAATGGGTCGGCTCGCCCGGGGTAGTACCACCCTCTAACAAAAAGCCGACGGGAAGTAACAATGCTTGCATTAGTGCGTTTCGTTCGATTAGTGAGAGCACCGGAGAGGCCCACCTCTCTTCCCCTTCCTCCTCTCCCCTTCCGCTTCCTCCCCCTCCAACACAGGTTGGCAAGGCACTTACGACTCTCCTGGTGTTGCAAGTGTCTATGGACGGTAGTTATTACTTAACACCAGGTGACCCACCTGTCCGTTTGCCTCCTATGACATAAAAAAATACATTATATTTTTAATTTACCCTTTTTTATGTTGAAATAAAATAATATTAAAAAAAAGTGTGTGTGTGTACTTATGTACACGCATTAGAAGTTATACTTCTTTGGCGTAACAAGTAAAAATCTTTTCAAAAATTTTATCTTGCGCCTTATTCTACGTTTGTAGAAAAAACGACACTAACAATAAAAAAAAGGTATTTAATACAATGAAAGTTTTAATATAAAGAAATACAAACAACAAATACAAAGAAACAAAATGTTGACTATAGCTAACTTCAGGGTGTCGGTTTTTCGTGACGGTGTGTGCGCGCAACGTAAAAATTTACTCTCATCATTTTTTTGTTACGGTGTGCGCGTTCATCGTAAAAATTTACTCTCATCATTTTTCCCTAACGCGCCAAAAGAAATATAACTTCAATAAAATTACAGATATCTTAACATGGTTTGAACATACTTCTTTATTTACAAAAAATTGCATCGGGCACATTATTGTTAATATCAAAAATGTCTGGCAATAATAAATTCACGTTTTAGTAGCGTTTAAAAGTTAGTGAAAAACAAAACATTCTAAAATTATATAAAGTTCAATATTTTTGCCTGTAAAGGTTTACCGGCAGCCAATTCGCTGTCGAAACCGTTGCCTAGCTCTTAGACAAATAGTCACAGGCAAGTGACAGATGACACATGTTGCTCATATCTTTTTAATATTTATGTTTTTCTTTAATACAATGTAGTGTGAAAAAGTTTTAATACAAGTTGAAAATAGTTATGATGTCATTCAGTGTTTAATTTATCATTATTTATTTTATGAATATATTTTAACGTTTAAATTACAATTTAACTCTATCAACTTGATATTTTATAATGTAAACTATACTGAGCGTATAGTAAACGCCTACAAAAAAGGGAAAGGAACTACGTTCCAACTGGAGGTCCATGGACCTCTCAAGCTTTTTTTACATTACTGCCAATATACGTAGGTTAGTTTTTATTTTAATTGAACCCGGTAGATGATGTTATGAACGGGTTGTAGGCTTATTGGGACAGAAGTTACCGCTCAGTACAGTTTACATTATAAAATATCAAGTTGATAGAGTTAAATTGTAATTTAAACGTTAAAATATATTCATAAAATAAATAATGATAAATTAAACACTGAATGACATCATAACTATTTTCAACTTGTATTAAAACTTTTTCACACTACATTGTATTAAAGAAAAACATAAATATTAAAAAGATATGATTCTCACATACCAACTGGGTATATGTTTGAGTGAGTCCCTGGATAGTTGGGATTCACAATTTGAAACAGTAGGTATCGCTGCAATCGGGTTTTGAGAGGTATTTAGATTTTTCGCGTTTAAAAGTACAATCGAAACCGGTAATAACCGATTTGGTGCAGACGAAGTCGCACGGGTCAGCTAGTATATAATAAAACTGTAACTAGGCGAACTCTGTAAATAAAATATTTTTTGAAAATTATAATCAGGGTGGACTTTTTTCTTATCGATATAGAAGCCAAAAATAATCTATTTACAATTTTTGTCTGTCTGTCCCTGTGAACGTGTATGACTCTAAAAGTACCTACTAAACCAATTTTGACGAAACTTGACACAATGATAACTAATATTATAAAGTAACATAACACGCACTATTATTATTATATATTCTCCAGGATAACGGACGAAAGTCAAAAATTTGTCGTCAATGAAATTTTTGAGGAATTTGGGTAAAAAGAACTTATATTATATATATTATAATAGAGAGCGTAAGAGGGATTGGTGGCCTTGCCCCTATACATAATAACTCAACAACTCAGCATCTTGTACGGAGAAGCGGCGTCTCAGCCGAAATGTCCGGTATCTGCGGATTTGAGCGGGTGATGCGGAGCCAATGGTATGATATATTTTGTTACTTGAAATCACAGGGAAAAACTTAAACCAATAAAACACAATGTTTCAACGGTGGCGGTATGAAGCGAAACTGAAGAAAATCGTATAACATGCTAGCGCAGCCATAGTGGCTTGCGTTGACGGCGGTTTGAAGCGTACTGTGATGAAAAAACAAATCGGTGCGGTGAGTGAAATTTTTAAATTATTCCATTTTTTCTTCTTGTTCAAATTATTTTTTCGTTTTTGATAATTTTGACAGCCAGGAACGTCCTTTATTGCGCCTGCGTGCTCCGTACTCGACCAATGAGTTACTGACCAGAAACACATCTCATTATTTGGAGCGCAGCTATTCAATTTATTTATAAGAGACCAACCAGTGTGTTAAAGGTTCTTCACATTCCAAGACTGTTACACATTCGTTTGATAAGACGAAATCCAATATTCTCCCATGGATATTCACTATATTATTCAATTGTGTTACATTATGCGCGTGTAGTATGTCTATATACATACCTATACTCGTCGGTGCTTTTAATGTCACCCGCTAATAATTGGCTATCGTTGTCATTCCGTTGCCAAGAGATTCCGTTTAAATTAAAGTCCGTAACTATTAAAATTCTACCATCCGACCATGACTCATGACAATAATGTCCAGTTTATTTAGCAAATTCTTTAATTGACTTAAGAATGAGTTTCCCAAATTTTGTTTACAAAGGTATAATGCACCTATGTAAAAATGGTAACAAGGTTCAGAATTTGAACCTGTATCTATACAATTAATAGGTAGGACAAGCCATAAATCCTCAGCGGTAGACGAAAAATGTTGTTGTAAACTAGCTGATAAATCATTACGTACTGCGATCAGTACTCTGCCTCCGAGGGTTTGATCGGCAAGCAGATAATCTCTGTCCCGTCGTCACACTATGTATCGGTTATTAAATAGTTCCGAGTCACTTATGCCATCCACCAACGACGTTTCCGTTAATATGATTATGTTACATGAACTAAGACTAAGATTTTTATAAAACAACGACGTTTTTGATCGTAGCCCTCTTACATTCTGATAAAAAAATGTTAGATCTCTGGTTTTATCTCTAATACAGACAGGCCAAGAAGATAATAGATACAATTTAACTATAAATAAAATTAAGGTATAATACCAGTTCATAGAAAAGCATGTAAATTTACGTAGGTAATATAATAATTTATACAAAATAAGCAATGAATATACGAAATCCATACAATTAGACTTCCCTTCCATGCAGTAACCTTCTAGTGTTACGCACTGTGGCATGAGCGAAATGGATGCTACCAATTTTTTACAATAACGTAAACAGATCAATGTATACACATGCGTCGATAGTATAAGCACAATAAGGATTTAGCAGGTAAGACAGGTTTCAACATTTGACATATTTTACAACGGAGTATATTAAACATTAAAGAAAAAAGTAAAAAGCAAGTTATTAATTTAGTTAACATTATCTAGAAACATCTATTATGTAATAAATTAGGTTATTTTGTTTAAATCCTTTTGTTTGTTAATTATAATTATACGAGAAGTTTCGTTCTTATGGATATGAATTTTGCCGAATTTTATCCAAACGTAACTGTAGTTGCTATGCTTCGCGGCTTCTCTGGTCTTGTTCAGGAGGATCTGTGTCAGCAATTAAGTGGTCATTTACGTAAACTTTTTGCATTGCACCTGTAAATCCTAGATCTTCAGCTCTGAGGATATTCAGTGCATGAGCTGCTGCGATAAATTCTTCTTTTACATATCTGTTCAGAAAGCTTATTATAATAGCATTATGCTTGATATTGTGTGGCGAAACTCTCGATATATAATTGATTTGCGTTTTAGGTATTGCAAAATCAATTTTTATACCGATCTTGTCAACTATTTTGAATAATTTTTTATCCTTTTTTAGTGGTACGCCTTTAATTGCAACATTATTCCGACGTGATCGTTTCTCATTGATAGACATCTGTAAGTTTAAATCTGCGATATTTGTCTCCAAGTTAATACATTTTGTTTCAAAACTGACTAATCTTCCTTCCACCTTCTTGGTGTTGGATACAAGTTCGTCTATTTATCGCTCGTAACTTGACTAGAAGCTTTAAGCTCTACTAAATCTTCTTTTGTGTTCTGAATGTCGCTGGATAATCCAAAAATTCCGTTGAGTTGCTGTTTTATGACGGTAAGCCCCTTCATTATGCTCTCCCATGTTACTTGTTCCTTTTTGGGTTTCGGTGACGGGAACGGGAATGGGGCTCTGCATGAAGACCTACGTTCGGCACCAAGCTTTTACCACCCGGCTTCTGTCATCTTTGCGCTTGTAAAACTCAGGTGTTTTTTACATAAACTACACTGGGCTCCATCAGTAAAACATTGCTGCACAATTCCCACTACTTCACGATAAAAGAAAATATTTCCGTGAAATTAAGTTTTGATTTTGGAAAATGAAAAAAATGTTGGTGATATATGAGAAAAATTAAATCGTAAATTGCGTGTTCGCTTAGACGGCTGACCACTCACTAATGCGAACATAAGCACAATATCCAATATATACATATTGAACTGGTGTAGCCCAACAGTGTATAACATCAGTTCTTACCTTTCTTTCGATGATTTCATTAATTCCAAAACCCTATAACCTTGTTGTTAAGATTCATTTCGAATTGATATTTTATCCCAAAAGTTTAGTATTATACTAAATTTCTTGAATTATTACTAAAAGAGAATATTTTATTTTAGAAAATAATATAGCTTTTAACATTTATGATTTTTTTCGGCAACTGTTCACACACGATTCAATTAAATGTTAGATTGCGTTTTGATAAGGTTTTCAAACGTTTATAAAGCAAATTTAAAAAACCTTTTATATAAACATAAGCAAATTTAATTAGAGGCCGAGGATGTTAGATCTTTAAATTACAAGAATTAAAAAACTGAGTTTGGCAAAATAAACTTCAACTTAGGAATATTTAACCAAACAAAGCAATTGGAAAATCCTAATCTGTTGTGCTATCAAAATACTATTGTGCTATATTTTTCCTATAAGTAATCTAAAATGTTAAGTATTAAGTGTATAGTAAGTTACAAGTTATATTTGGGGAACATCAGATAGTTTTGTATTTGTAGGTGGTAAAGCCACGCTAGAGGTATTACTGGTTTTAGCATGGATGGCTTGCCCGGAGTAGTATCCTCTCATAGAAAACCGATGTGAAGTAACAGTGCTTGCATTGTTACGTTTCGTTGGGTCAGTGAGAGCGCCGGAGACCCATCTTATCTCCTCCTCCCCCATTCCACCGTTCCTCCCAAACACAGGCTGGCAACGCACTTGCGGCTCCCCTGGTGTTACTAGTGTCAATGAACGGCGGTGATCACTTAACATCAGGTGACCTGCCTGTTCGTTTACCTCCTACGATATAAAAAAAATGTAACAAACGAAGACTGTGTTCTAATATACCTAATCTATAAATTAATGCTTATAAAAGACGATTTACGAAAATAGATTTCAAGTGAAAACAACCGACGGCGATCTAACACCAAAAAATATATATAATGAAGGTCCTCATTGAATTATAATAACATTGTTAGTTTCGCCATTTGAATATAAAATGACGGCAAAAATATGATTAAAGTTACAAAATATCTATCACTGTACATACATTGATGGTAATGGCTATCAGGTATGCTACAGTATTCTCTATTGCCTATCTGATTATATATAATTATTGCTACATAGAAGAATCCACATGTGCAAAGTGTGTACAAAGAACTAAGAACATTGGCATAAATATACAAAAAAATTCAGAGATTTATTTGCCATGGCTAATATTGTTTTTGTCCAATGCATAATAGGTGAAATGTGGTACAGGCCAAAACAATAAGAAACAAAAATCAATGGTTCTAAGCACAAGTGATGTTGAATATTTAACTCTTATAGAAACTCAAAGATATCTAAAAACATAATAAAGGTTTACACAAATTAAACGCTTACGTATCATACATTAGGCGGATGTAGGTTAATAAAACGTCTAATTAAAAAAACAGAATGTGAGAATACATGGGACGGAAATATTAGAATTTATAAAATAGATAAAGACATCAATTCAAATTTTATACAGGTAGTAGCAGTGGCTTTCCACGTGGGTGGCGCATTTTCATAAATTCTTACGTCGTCTGCTAAAAATATGCGATAGCATTGTTCGTCTATGAAGAACTTTCAAGAAAAGAAATGAAGGCAGTTGATATCGCCGAGGGATTTCTTGAAACTGAACAATGGACGTTGAATGAGGTCAATTAATTATGTAACCTCTGTTTATGTAAATTATTATAATTTCCTTGGTAATATCATTAATTTAAAGGAAAACTAAAGGAGTTAGTTATATAATGGATCCACAAACTTTAAAATAAAAGTATATGAAACATCATATTATTTTAGATACTTTTATTGCCTTATAATATACGCGTTTGATACATTCAAGGTCAACTATATTCGTGATACGTTGGTTATTATTTCAATTCTAAAATATATTTGCTAAAAGTATGTCAAGAATGAAATGTATGTAAATATACATGATGTGTTAGAAGAGTTGTTTCTTGATCCTGAAGTGCAAATCATAGCTGAACCTGCAAAGTACCTGTGTGATAAATCTTTTACATTGTATTGTAACGTCAGTAGTTTTACTAATGTATGTAATTAAGTTTAATTCTAGTAGCTATTCTCGTAGAGAGGATGACAAAACAAGACGTTGGAGCAAAACACTACACCATGTCATAGCATTCTATGACAATACATTGCAATGATGTCATATCCTGTTACAATGACATGTTTTATGTTCGTGAAATCTAACCCCCTCTATAACTTCCTTTAGGCAACGAGCTTTCAGAAATCATCCCTTATTGCTCATCTGCGTTATATAAGAACTCCTGCATACATATAATATTTCCTGATCGATGGGCTTTAACTATGCATTATTTATAAGTATAAGGATTTATATTAAATAGATTTCTGCCGTGTTCAATAATTACTTCGAGTACAATAGAATTTAATGTGGTATTTCAGGAATTTGTCCACTAAGTATAATTAACTATAACATATAAATAAGCAGTCATAGTCTGGTGAAGCTGTGAAGGCCCGCCAGATCAATAGCGTAGTCAGTTAGAAAATATATATATTTATATATGTCATAGTGGGAGCATTCAGCGGTCGAAATTAACACATAAATAGTAAAACATATTTTATTACGTAATCTATTAATTATTTAAAATCGAATTTGTGAAATTGTATTAGAATTATTCTATACTAGCAAACCCGTACATCTTCGTCTGCATTACACCGGTTATTACAGGTTTCAGTTGTATTTTTAAACACGAAAAATCTTAATAAACCTAAAACCCGATTGCAGCGACATCTACCGTTTCCAATTGTGAATCCAAACTATCCAGGGATTCACTCAAACATATGTCCGGTTGGTATGTGAGAAATCTATTAAAATAAGCTTAGATCCCGTTCGCAGCATTACCTACCGTGTCCAATTAAGATAAATACAAACCTACATATATTGCCGATAATGAAAAAAAAGTTTCAGGGGTCTATGGAACTCCGGTTGGAACGAAGTTCCTTTCTTCTTCTTGTAGACGTTTACTATTGAATCGGTATAATCGGTATAATCAAGTATCCTGAACCTTGTTTGGAAGAGCATAAAAAAAGATATATTAAATTACCAGCTTTTCTAAAATTGTTTTTTCTTGCAACGTTGCTGGTTATTATATTAAGGTGACGCAAAAAAGGCTTGTTACACGTTTTTCGTTCTAGCTCTCATCCGGTCAAAGACTGTAACGCGCAATAAGTAACTTCCTTCCAATATAACTTAAATGTATACCTAATCTTTCTGCTATATATAGCACAAAGAAAATTTACCAAAACCGTCAAGAATTTCACTAACTACAAATTTTTGACTTTCGTCCGATATTCTGGGGAACCCCTTGCGTTTTAAGGGGCAAAAAGTATCCTAAATGTAACCTTGTAAGTGTGTTAAGTTTCATCAAAATCATTTCAGTACTTTCAGAGTGATGCGTGTTCACAGGGACGGACAGACAACCAGACAAAAATTGTAAAAGGGTTAATTTTGGCTTTTATATCGATAACCAATGACTACCCCGCTTATAATTTTCAAAAGTAAATTAATTACAGATTTGGCCTTGTTACAGTTTTAGTATAGTATAGACAGATAGATTAAGTAACACGTGGAGACATTTTCTGTTATTTATTTAATGTATTTCAAACCAAATAATAAAGTTGCTTTTTAAAATGAATAATAATGCAATTAAAACAAATTACCATCGTATAATGTTATTGGTATTACTATATAATTAGTCGATTTAAAATTGGTTTCAAAGCAAATAAGGATTTGTAAAGTTATTCAGTTGTTACAACTGTGAATTATTTAAGATAATTAATGGCTACCTAATTAATTCAGTGTATTATATTAAAATTGTTATTAATTTATAATTAGAATTATTAGCGAACCAAAATGTAACTAACTATTTATAAAATTGTAGATTTGATAGTTAATTAATGCTTCATTGTAGTGTGACTCCCTTCACTTGGGTTGTCGGCAGGTGAAGGAAGGCGATACCTTTATAACTACGTGAACGAGGTTGTGTAAAAATTATTATCGTTTCTGAGATCGTTAGATCATTATTTATTATTGTTTCAAAGTTCATCATTATTGTCTCTAAGGGCATTATTGTCTGAGTGATCTGAGACTCACCGAAAAGAAGCAGCCGAGATGGTTACCGACCCAGCTAAACGTTATGAACGATACCACACAATCATCAGATGCAGCAATCCATATCGACGACCGATATTATACGGATCCGTGATTCCTTAATCACGTGAAATGCGGTCGGCCTATGGAATGTACGGCACCGCAAGATGTCGATAATGCCGTAGTGACACGTATGATCGCGTCACATAATGTATTAACTATGTAATTATTCTGAAATAATCTATATTTGTCAGTACGAATTATGTCCAGATCGGTTTAGGGTTAATAATACATCGCCAGTATTGATTAACATAAAGATATTAACAGATGGCGCTGTAAGCAAACACCTGTGATAAAAAGGATAACATTTTTCGAATCTGTAATGTAATAAAAATATGTGTTACTACTTGTGTTAATTTCGACCGAGTGTTGTAAATAGTAGAATGCCAGGCATTACCTTGTCTGTTTTTCTGAATTTATGTTCATCATAGAAATAGTTTTTATTTTATTAATTAAATTGATGTATTATACCAGGTGAAAGGTTAGACACTCACAGTATTCTAGGATATGACACTTGATAATAATAATAATAATATCAAAACAAGTACTAATAGGCAACAAAGAAAATATTAGGTAAAGTTTGTTCTAAGAATTTCAAAAGTATGGATAGTAACTTAAATAAGCCTAGGTTAAATGACCGGTAATAAAACTTGCGAGCGGCGACCCGGAGTTAATAACTTCCGATAATAAAACAGACAATAAACCCTTTTGTTTGTTCAAACTTCGTGAACTTATCCTTACTTAGTTTGTTGACTTTCACTTCACCCGACGGTCATTGACACTGTGCTTTAGCATAGACACTTAGAAGATTAAGTATTTTTTTATATTTTTAGATAATAAGGTCAAATATTTAGCACCTTTTTTATAATTAATTTAGAATGAGAATCGAGTGCAGAATGTCCTCTATAAATATTGCTACTGTCTAAGCATTCACCTGGTATATCTGTCGGCGGTCACCGTTATTTTTGGATTGTTCTGTGATACATACAGTGACGGCACTTTGCCATACTACTATAAGATAATAATTATTTAATCATTCATTTTTATACGTCACCAACATAATAAGACCTAAGGAGTCTGCTATCAAATCGTTTGATAATTTTGTGAAGCATGTATGTAATCATTAATCTCAAGGTATTTAATGGACTTTGAAATTACCACGACTTTCTGACTTACATCTAAATCGTGACTGACAAATCTTGAAACTTTTTATATAATGATCATACAACGCGTCGAGGAAAATAGAAGTAACTCGTATCAAATTGCGACCGGGTGGTCTCTCCCGTCTCTCGTCTTTATATTGCTAATATCACATAAAATGTCTTTTTCTAATATATTTGTGCATAATCAACAACATTAAAAAAAAACCAACAAGACATTAAATACTTTCAATAAAAGCCGCCATATTTACGTAGTAATAATAGTGTACAGTTATTATATTTTATAAACATTTTTTAATAATAATAAAACAAAATTTAATTTAAAACCTTTATATTCCATTACCCAATTACATGATTTCCCATTTTTGTATATTTTTTTTTGTATCGAATTAATTAAATTCTGTTATACAAGATAATTACTTTATCAATATAAAGGATCATAACAAGCTATACTTTCAATTTAGGTGTATGGGAATGTTCGAGAATGTGGTTTTGAGGCGGTAATGTAGGCAACGATACCGGCAACGGTGAGGATATATCTGGATACACAATAAAATCGTCCAGGCTGAAGACATCTCTATCTTTTATCATATTCCTGCGAATTAAATATATCTTCTTAGTTTATAACGATTTATATATAAAAACAGTTATTCTAGAAAAAAAACTCGAATATAATAAAATCTACGGGAATTTGCAAACGTTACGTACTTGCAGATTCATCTAAATATAATTTTTGTGCAAAAAATATGTAATAAAATGTGATTTCGTATTTTAAATTAACTTCCACATCTTAAAATTGTATTTCTGAATTTGAAAGTTAAATATGAATTATTTTGAATAACAAACCTGCGAGTAGTTAAAAGCAGTTTCATAATTCTATGGACACATATATACCAAAATAATATATGCCCGATTTATGTAACAGTAGTATTTGGGGTATAAGGGGTGTCGAATAACATCATAAGACTTGGGACATCCAGGCCAACCTCACCGGCACGTGGTGCACCCTGCTGAATAACGAACGAGGCAATGGCGAAAGCGGGGTGGTAGGGTTTTACAGCCTGACTGGGTCGCAACCACCATGTATATGGCGAAAAAGCCCGTCATAGTGATTCGCTTCTGCGGGTCGCGTTTTGGGATCAGCCTGTGCATATCCAGATTTTCGCAGACCGGCATGACAGCGGCAACCGGCGATGGATAGTCTGCCACACGGTGGTGGCCATTGTTTTTGGATTGTACTATGTTTACCATGAAGATAGTGCATTCATTTTGCCGTGTTATTATAAAAAAAAACACAGGTTTTAAAATAAACACTTAAAAGTATTATTCGATAAAAATGTAAGTTTTCAGTACATTTTGGAGTAAATTTGGTTGCGAAGCGATGGTGGCTCGATAGTTAGCATGTTTGAACATCGCATCGGTTGACGTAGGTTCGCATCCTCGAAAATGAGCTGGAGCTTTAGCTGATGAAAATACTCGTGATGATACCACAGTAAGACGGTAGGGCTTTTTCTAAGCTCATCTGAATAGCTCCCACCCTTAAGTTGACAATTTGTCGCCAACCATCTATAGATAGCTGCACTCGAGATCCAGCCCTTTAAAATTAGCGTGTGTCCCATATAGGTAAGATCAGATAATATAGATTAAGTTGACATTAGGTAAGATTGCGGTCAAACGCTTAAAATCTATAAAGTATTTAAAAAAGGAAAAATATACATCACATTACCATAGTTTCTTAGAAACAACGGGCCATATTAACGGTATATCGGGACACGAGAATCTGGTTGATAACGTAATCGTGTTTGCTCCAACATTCTGAAAGATGAGCCAATCGAACTGTGTACATTTCGGGAGAAATACTGGATTTTTTTTCATGATTTGATCTTCTGCATCACAGGTAGGGCCCCAGAGGATTGTTTTTCGAAGCTCACCCATATCTTGCACAGTCGTACGCTGTTAAATAGTCTTATATCATTTTTTCAGTGGGAGATCACGTTTATTCTCGTAGTTTCGAATTCTAGAGTATAGCAGAGTTTTTTTAATACCCACTTGGCTAGCTACAGATCTCAAATTCAATATCTATTACCACGCATCTATATAGTACGACAGCTGCCTCCGCAGTCCACAGGTTCAAACCCCGGCATATACCAACGAATTTTTCGGAATTCGCGTACATTTACTAATTTAAATTGGTAACACTATGGGCTGACAGTGAAGGAAAACATCTTGAGGAAACCTGAACCTGAGAAGTGTTCTTGTGGTACTACTGTATGTGGGAAAAATATAGAACTGTGGATTTCTCAGAGTTTGAAATCGCCAATACGTCGTGGGCTGGCGTGGTGATTACGCCCATACTTTCCTTCGGGAAGAGGTTTATGGCCCTGCAGTGGGTCTCTTACAGGCTGATGATGATGATGATTAAACTAAGTGCCTCTAAGTTTAAAGTATTACAATCTTAAACTACATTTTCATTTAACATCACATAGTTTAACATATATTATTGTTAAACACTAACTCTACTAAATAGTATATAAAAAAGTTGTTTTTAATAAAGATCTCGATTTCACTATAAAGGTATATATTATGAACGTATTAGTAAATAACACTTTCGATACTACTGTACCTACTGGACAGTACGAGTAACAATACAGATATATTATCTGTCCGTCCATGGCAAGCTACGGTATCAGGAGACGATAGAACGGTTCAATTGGCGTTTTTTCTTCCTATATGAAGGATATTTTTTCGTAAGTTTGAGTCTTGATATAGTTGGTGTAGTGGAACGGAACCTTAAATGTATTATTTTCAAAGCTAATGCTTACAAATCTTCAATAATTATTATATTTTTCACCGTTTCAGATTCTGCAATTTTAACACCAACTTTTAAAAAAACCATTGCAATTTTTAAAACGCTATTAACTGTTGATTTATGTCAAAATATAATAGATCATTCTTCGTTTGTACCTACGGTGATATAATCGTTCAATAAAGAGTGTAATTGCACCTGTTTTTCTCACAATTGGCTTACCGCAATTTTTTCAAAGAAAACAAATTCATAATGACGTACCTTGAATTTTTTCACAATATGCCATTTTTCATAGTATCTGAGGCTGCCATATATACCTTCGCTTAAATAAACCATGTCTGTAGATTTTTCGTCTCCTGTAACCTGAAACATTGAATGGCGTAATATAATATAGTATAATACATAGTATTTAATTTCTTTTAGATAATAAATGTATCATTGTATTATATATAATAAGTGGATTAATTGTGTATTGCTCTTGATACCGTACAAATTCGTATTAATTATGTACAAGTATTGTTATTTTCAACAAAAAATGTAATAATGACTGGGTTGTAACCACCATGTATATGGCGAAAAAGCCTGTCATAGTGATTCGTTACTGTGGGTCGCGTTTCGGGATCAGCCTGTTCATATCAAGCCTTTTGCAAGCCGGTATGAAAGCGGCAACCGGCATGACAGCGGCGACCGGCGATAGATGCTGTGACATAGTCGCCATTGTATTTTGGATTGTACTGTACTTACCATCAGGGTTTTTTTTTGCCGTGGTATAATAAAAAAAATGTAATAACACGTTATTATTTATATGATTAACCCCATCTGTGGGTGCGCTATACCAAATGGTTTATATATTTTATAACATTATAATGAACTATCTTCTGCCCGTAGCTTCGCTTGCGTTAACCTATGACCTTGACCTATCCCTCAGGAGTAGAACTTTTTTCTGAATACGGTACCGAATATCCTATACTATCTTCCTGACAACGCGTTTTTAAAATGTTATTTTCAGTTGAAAAGTAGAAAAGTTAACGTGTGAAAGCGTAATAAACAAACAAGCTAACATTCGCATTTATAATATTAGTTCCGGTTTAATGATATGATCTATTACAAAACTCAAGAGATTGTTTCTTTGTTAGCTAGTACGCGCTAATCTTTGATACAACCAGTCGGACTTGAAAAAATTGTGTTACATTTTATGTTATATCTACTGAGAAAGTTCACAGCTTATTTTTATTTGTAATTTAAAACTTCACGCTACGACTTCTAGGACTGGTGGTTTTTCGGTGGTGGTAAAGCCACGCTGAAGGTATTACTGGTTTCAGCATGGATGGCTTGCTCGGAGTAGTATCCTCTCATAGAAAACCAGCGTGAAGTATCAGTGCTTGCATTGTTGCGTTTCGTTTGGTCAGTGAGAGCACCAGAGGCCCACCTCTGCTCCCCTCCCCTCTCCTCATCCCTTCCCCCAAACACAGGCTGGCAACGCACTTTCGACTCCCCTGGTATTGTTAGTGTCTATGGACGGTGGTGATCACTTAACATCAGATGACCCACCTGTTCGTTTGCCTGCTATAACATAAAAAAAAAACCATTAGCAGGTCAGAAAATATGCTTAGCGGAAAATAAATAATGGAGCACGCATTGATATATAGAAACCCAAGATGCACAGTCTCGAGTAAAAGTAACGCTCAAAACCGTCCCGAAAAACTCACCGGTATACCGAAGTAGTTATAGTTTACTCACGTTTTTGCAAATTCAACCTTACGCAAATTATTTGAAGTTGTTTTTTACAAAGCAGTGTACAAAAAGTCTAAAGACGTGAGTAATGAGAGAGTATTTGAAATGAGCCCAGAATTCTAAATTATGCACTCATTTTATGCGGACGGGTTGAGACGTTGACTGTGCATCCTGGGTTTCTAAATATAAATGGGAGCACGCGATATATTGGTTAGATTTCATACCGTGCGAACGTTGACGATGTTGCAGTATAATGTGAAAGCGGAATCACCCAGATATCTACCCGGCTCCGCGATTACTTGTACACCCGGATCCGGGAATAATTCCTCTAAACATGCATTTATGGCTTTGGATATCTGTATAAAATAAAAAATATATCAGTACATACATTTGGTCGAATTACCAGGCGCTACATCAATCACGTGAGCACGTATATCAAAGTGAACTTAAGGTTTTGGTGAAGGGAAAAGGCATTTTCTATGGCTCACCTGACTACCTATTATTCTAACTACTACCACTCTAAAATTGAAAAATTGTATTCAAGCCAGTATATTTCTGTTTCGGTATCATCATTATCAAGAAATCATCAGCACCAACGGCTCAATCTCATTCATGGGCAATATGCCCCATTCATTACCACTTTAATTTAGTTATTTTGTAGTCTATGTCAATGATTTGGGTTCTTTGGAATCTCGTCATTTCTGATACTGTTACACAGATAAAACATAACCCTCACATGGTTTTTAGGTGACCTTAAACTTTCTTATAAGTTCTTTTCTTTCACAGAATCATAAAACATCCGATCCATGTTTGTTTTTGAAAAATTCCATAAAATAGCTGCGCTATTTCTTTCAATAATCATAGACTGAGACGGCGATCTTCGTGTTACCATAATTCATAACCGTCACTATTATACTGATTTATAAATCTAGCACTACTTTTGTGAGAACTACTTTGTAACTTAACGTGATCTTAATATCATTGATCAAGCGAATTATCATTTGTAGTTGTAGTATATATATCGATATTTTGACATTTATACTTTCTATAAAGTTTACTAAATATTTCTGTATTTGTGTCATTGTATATTTTTTGTACAATGCTTCTACGTAAATAACCAACACGAATATATGTTGATCTTAAATTTACTTTTCAGAAATGTTTACATCTGGGAATGAAAAATAAACTGATATGCTAGAAATAATTTTATAACACTTACAAACATGCGAGGATGAAGTACACTTAAGAATCTTTACAATGAGTTTCCTTTTTTATTACGAACTAGCTGACCCGTGCGACTTCGTCTGCACCAAATCGGTTATTACCGGTTTCGATTGTACTTTTAAACGCGAAAAATCTAAATACATCTCAAAACCCGATTGCAGCGATACCTACTGTTTCAAATTGTGAATCCCAACTATCCAGAAACTCACTCAAACATATACCCAGTTGGTATGTGAGAAATATTTTAAAATATGCTTAGAACCCGTTCGCAGCATCACCTACCAGGTCCAATTAAGATAAGAAATAACCTACATATATTGCCGATAAATGTCTTCCCAGTACGTTGTCCCAGTACCTTCTGTCCCAATAAGCCTACAACCCGTTCGTAACAACATCTACCGGGTTCAATTAAAATAAAAACTAACCTACGTATATTGGCGGTAATGTAAAAAAAGCTTGAGAAGCCCATGGACCTCCAGTTGGAACGTAGTTTCTTTCCCTTTTTTGTAGGCCTTTACTATACAGTCAGTATAGTTTACATAATAAAATATCAAGTTGATAGAGTTAAATTGTAATTTAAACGTTAAAATATATTCATAAAATAAATAATGATAAATTAAACACTGCATGACATCATAACTTGTATTAAAACTTTTTCACACTACATTGTATTAAAGAAAAACATAAATATTAAAAAGATATGTCAACTGTCACTTGCCTGTGACTATTTGTCTAAGAGCTAGGCAACGGTTTCGACAGCGAATTGGCTGCCGGTAAACCTTTACAGGCAAAAATATTGAACTTTATATAATTTTAGAATGTTTTGTTTTTCACTAACTTTTAAACGCTACTAAAACGTGAATTTATTATTGCCAGACATTTTTGATATTAACAATAATGTGCCCGATGCAATTTTTTGTAAATAAAGAAGTATGTTCAAACCATGTTAAGATATCTGTAATTTTATTGAAGTTATATTTCTTTTGGCGCGTTAGGGAAAAATGATGAGAGTAAATTTTTACGATGAACGCGCACACCGTAACAAAAAAATGATGAGAGTAAATTTTTACGTTGCGCGCACACACCGTCACGAAAAACCGACACCCTGAAGTTAGCTATAGTCAACATTTTGTTTCTTTGTATTTGTTGTTTGTATTTCTTTATATTAAAACTTTCATTGTATTAAATACCTTTTTTTTATTGTTAGTGTCGTTTTTTCTACAAACGTAGAATAAGGCGCAAGATAAAATTTTTGAAAAGATTTTTACTTGTTACGCCAAAGAAGTATAACTTCTAATGCGTGTACATAAGTACACACACACACTTTTTTTTAATATTATTTTATTTCAACATAAAAAAGGGTAAATTAAAAATATAATGTATTTTTTTATGTCATAGGAGGCAAACGGACAGGTGGGTCACCTGGTGTTAAGTAATAACTACCGTCCATAGACACTTGCAACACCAGGAGAGTCGTAAGTGCCTTGCCAACCTGTGTTGGAGGGGGAGGAAGCGGAAGGGGAGAGGAGGAAGGGGAAGAGAGGTGGGCCTCTCCGGTGCTCTCACTAATCGAACGAAACGCACTAATGCAAGCATTGTTACTTCCCGTCGGCTTTTTGTTAGAGGGTGGTACTACCCCGGGCGAGCCGACCCATTCATCCTGAAACCAGTAATAGCTTCAGCGTGGCTCTACCCCCTACCAAAACCTATGTATAGAATAACTTAGTTATAACTCTAGCTTAGCGCAACACTGGCTGTATAATAAAGATAGCCATAATTGTGGAAGAGCCTGGTTAACAAAATGAAATATGTTCTTTGCAAGGGAAAAAATAAAATGGTTTGAAATGAATTATTTTGTTTATAAAGAATATCACCAGGCACATTATTGTCAATAACAAAATTGTCTGGCAGTGAAAAATTCATGTTTTTAATAACGTATAAACGTTAAACTTATAAAAGTTACTGACAAAAAATGTTCCTTAAATTATTTATAAATCAAAATGTTGATCTGTAAAGGTGTAATTCGCATTAAAAAATACAACGTTAACCGGCTACCAGGTATCCTGAATCGTGTTTGGAAGGGCATAATATATCTTCATATTAAAGAACCAACTTTTCTCAAATTCTCGTTCTTCCAACGTTGCTGGCTCTTATACTAAGGTGTCGCAAAAAAGTCTAGTTACATTAACTAATTTCTTTTCTTTCGTTATCCTGGAGAACCCCTTGCGTTTTATGGGTCAAAAAGTATCCTAAATGTAACCTTGTAATGTACAGATTTGGCTTTGTTACAGTTTTATTATAGTATAGATAAATAAATAAATCTTGTCACCTTTGTTTAGCAAACATTTTTTTATACAATGAAATAAATGTAACAACATAAGTGACAGTTTCGTCTACATAAATGTTTCATACGTGGTCGATAATTACGTACAGAAATGTCACGTAGGCGTAGCTCAGCTCCGTCGAAACATATAAAGCCCCGTACGTTACAACTGAGCTACGCCTACGTGACATTTCTGTACGTAATTATCGACCACGTATGAAACATTTATGTAGACGAAACTGTCACTTATGTTGTTACATTTATTTCATTGTATAAAAAAATGTTTGCTAAACAAAGGTGACAAGATTTATTTACATATGGAAATATAGCTTAATTTTTTAGCTAATCTGTCTGCTATATATAGCACAAAGAAAATTTACCAAAATTCGTCAAGAATATCATGAACTACATTTTTTTTACTTTCGTCCGTTATCCTGGAGAATCCCTTGCGTTTTATGAGATAAAAAGTATCCTAGATGTAACCTTGTAATATTAGTTATTACTGTGCCAAATTTCGTCTAAATTGGTTCAGTAGTTTCAGAGTAATACGTGTTTAAAGGGACAGACAAACAGGCAGATCCTGGAGAATCCCTTGCGCTTTATGAGAAAAAAAATATCCTAAATGTAATCTCGTAACGTTAGTTATCACTGTGCCAAGTTTCGTCAAAATCGGTTCAGTACTTTCAGAGTGATGCGCGTTCACAGGGACAGACAGACAGACAAAAATTTTAAAAGGGTTATTTTTGGCTTCTATATCGACAACAAAGCCTACCCCCATTAAAATTTTCAATAAATATTTAATGTACAGATTTGGCCCTGCTACAGTTTTATTATAATATAGAAGATAACAAGGTAGAGCGCAAATATACTAATATAAATTAATTTTCCATATCTATGTGGGAAAAATATTTCAGACATCAAATTTTAAGCATTGCCTTAAAAGGGCTGCTTTTGAAGCAATATTTTAAATACCTGATTAATATTATCTGTTTCATAACAATAGAAACCTGCTCCAATATCTAAGATTTTCATTGTCCTTCCAGCTCGAGCTTCGTGGTCGAATAAAGCCTTTGCATACTTCAATCCAGTCACATAACTCTCTGAAGAGTTACAGGCGGAACCAACATGATACGCGACACCCACGACCTGCCGTTAACAATGTTAATGGAATTAAAATCACAAGGAATTGAATTTTATTTGGTTTTATATTATCTATAAAAAGTTTGATGTAACAAATTTACGCAACGTATTAAACTATTATGTGTAAATTATAATTCAAATTCTCTTTTGCGTACTTTTCGAATAACATACATACATACAGAATAACAGTACATTGAATGCGTCTAGCTATGAAAGCCATATTAAAATTGAGATTATTGTAACTCTTTAAATAAGTATTTAAATGTCTCTCTCCACTGTAAATGGATGCTTTCGATTTATTTCGTACGTATACGGTTGTAATAAAAAGCATATAACTCTCTTAGGTATAATTTGAATACTTTGAATTCAACTCATATAAATGTTACGGTATTGATATGACTTAAAAATATTCTTACTTTTAATCCCAGAATAGCGGCTTCTTCCAACAAATTGAAGGCCTCACTCGTAAAATCACATCCAAACTTATCTCTGAACGCGGTTGAGCAGTCGTTCTTAATGCGTATACGAATTAGTAATCTGCAATTAATTTGGTTCGTTGATTTTGGTACGTTCGCTTTCAATAACGCAGACAACTTTATAGAATAATTTATTAAATGTAATGCTTTTCTATGATGATATATAAAATACTTTTAAACAAGTATGAATTACAAACGCATTGTTAAAATCCAAAATTATATATTGATGTAGTATAAATCTTTCTTGGACTTTATATGGAAATAAAGTTTAATTTGAGAAATGCTACCAGATCATGAACGATTTATATAAAACAACTAAACTATATGTATTCTGTAGAATACCATCTTCTTCTGTCATATCTATACTAATATTATACAGAGAGAGAGAGAGAGCGGATCTTGTATGTTTGTATATATGAGGAAAGTAGACTGATGGGACCACTACACAGGTTTGTTAAATTTTTTCATTATTTAAAAGGTTTAATTTAATGTAAATTTAATGTACACTATTTCAGATGGACATAAAATATTTAATATATGCAAATCGCAATCAAAGATATGAATATATTTTTCACCTAAGCCGGAAAATGTGATGGCTTTTGAAAGCTCCTATGACGTGTGCGTTATTAAAGTTACTATTACACTAATCACGTATAGTGTCGATGCAGTCAGGGATGGCAATAAATATTTCGTAGATACTGTCACTATTTATTTGGCCAGAGCTTCACCTTACAATACTTCGATACAATAATTGCGTAGATATCACAGACATCTTGCCTTTTAAAGGCCGATCTATGTAAGTCAAAGCGATTACTATTTACACATAATTCCGCAAAATAATTTAAGTAACACAAAAATAATAAAGTATGAACAAATTAATGTTATTTAAGCTATACAACAATTTTATATAATTATCCTTATTTATGTATCTCTAATGTGTTCACTAATCTGTTTCGACATGTAGATCAGCGACATCTAGCCTTTCATGGCCGAACTATGAAGTCAAAGAATATACTATTTATTATCCATAATGATCAAACTAATGATTCAATTCTATATAATGATATTCTTATTTACTTCTTATTAAAATGATATAATAATTATTATTCTTATTTATATATGTTTATTATGGTGGCGCTAGTATCAATGTGTATCTCTAATATGTTGGCGCTAGTGTCAATGTATATTTATAATATGGTGGCGCTAATATCAATGTTCCGGTCGCGTTGTAGTCTCGTCTCTTGAATGTGATGCAGCGGCACCGGAGGTGGGTGCTAACACTACAGATAAACAGTGTATTGCTGAATTGTTCCTTATAAGAGGATCTGTAAAAAAAGAGTCCTCGAAAGCATATATCCACATACTAAGGATAATTATATACATGTTTTTCAATTTCTATATATTAATATAATGATATATATATATATAACGAGATATCGAACGACGACGACAAACGATCACAACGAGATATTCTTTAACTTAAATATTGTATGAAGGTATAAGTAATTATCACATACTGCGCGTCTGGCCAATGTTCAGAGAGCTTCTCCAGTTCATATAAACTGTCAAATGTAGTATGCATCACTCCTGAGTCGCGGGCGTAAGACATTTGCTCCGGAGTTTTCTCTTTAACTTAAATATTGTATGAAGGTATAAGTAATTATCACATACTGCGCGTCTGGCCAATGTTCAGAGAGCTTCTCCAGTTCATATAAACTGTCAAATGTAGTATGCATCACTCCTGAGTCGCGGGCGTAAGACATTTGCTCCGGAGTTTTCGTTGGCATTGCGTATATTATACTTCTGTAAAGTTATGAATGTAATTGATTATGTGTGTTTTTGTCAAATGTAAACAGTATCGGTATGTATTATGTAATTAATAAAGTAAACATAATAATAAAACAAATATATAATGTAATTCAAATTTTTTATTATTTAGTTTAAAAAAAAATATGTCAAAAGGAGGCAATCGAACAGGCGGGTCACCTGAACTGATCACCACCGTCCATAGACACCTAGCAACACCAGGGGAGTCGCAACAGCCTGTGTATGGGAAAGGGTTAGGGAAAGGAGAAAGGGGAAGGGTAAGGGGGATAAAATAAAATCCTCTGCCACGTCGGTCTATCTGTGTTCGCGATGAACTGCTGCATGTGATAGATTATTAAAAAAGGAGTAATTAAAATAATAATAATTACTAAATAAATATGTATCTAAGACCAAATGAGGTAATAATACATTATTAAAAGAAAACGTAATAAAAATAATAATTACAAAGTAAATGTGTATAAAACCAAATGTGGTATGTTTTGGTTAAGATGGAAAGATTTCTGTTAAAATGTACTAACATTTTAATGAAATCGTTACACTGTCTTTAATATGGTAAATAACTTTTAATACGTATAACCTTTACGTCATTTTAAAATTGATTTCACTTAATCATCGTAATGATGTTTTTATATTAAAAACAACAAGTAAAATACAATAATCTAACAACGTTTTAGTATATAAGTTGTCATGGGTTTTGTGTAAATTGGTTGAAATATAACGATGATTGTTGGAAACGTCGTAGTCCGGTGAAGTTAGTAAGACCTTGCTTGGTCAATACCGTAGTCAATAAAAAAAAATAAAAAAGTTGGAAAGTCGGAAAAATTCAAGCCGCCTGTTAGATTTCATCGAAAACGCTGCCTAATACGTTTGAGATATAACAAAACATGTATGTTGGAATATTCCCCTTTTATAGATCTACAAAGAAGTCTGTGAGAGCATATAATCCATTATACTCATCATATGTTCTAAAAAAAAAGGAGACGTACAATTCAGAAGCAATTTAGACGGATACAGGATTAATAATTATCAACTTATATACGTTAGTTACGAGTACATTAAGCATTTCATGCACATTTATCTTTATATATATAATTTTTCTGTCCGTGTGTATGTTACTGAACTCCTCCTAGATAGTCGGACAGATTTTGATGTTTTTTTGTGTGTTCCATTAGATTTGACAATTGTTTAGATTCATAATTGAACCCGGTAGGTTGCCCTTCGATCGGATAGTAGGTTTTTTTAATACCGGGGGGGGACAACGTACAACCAGGTATAAAGAGTAAATAATGATTCATTTATAATTAATAGATACTATTCAACTCGTTACATTAACGAGTTACGTAACGATTCCTGAAAAGGCTACACGCACGCGGATCCCACAATCCCAGAGTTTGTACACAAAGGAGCATAAATATTAATTAGATTACTTATACATTTATTTCAATTTTTGTTTTATTTGTTTCTTTTTTATTTTTGTTTCAATTTTTTTTTCTACCTGTAATTTACATATTCATCTTATCGAAATTATTTCAAATACGTACCGAGGGTTTACATTCAGTTTTCTCAATTTTTTAAGTTCACCGGGCGACGAACAGCTGAATCCAATTCTCTGAGATATTGCGAACTTTAGAAACATTTTCGTGTTATTTGTTTCTAACGCTTAAAAAGAAAACATCGTGTAGATTATTTGTAAATATCTTTTTATGTATAATAATATAGAGCCTGTAGTCAACTAGAAAATGACCTCAGTCTTCTAAATTCTCAAGTATACAGACTAATTTTTTTTTAAATTCCTTTTGATCTGTTTACAATTAATAACTTTTATTTGATTTCCAGTATTAGAATCGTCTATATTTCTGTATAAAATAGTATATACCAGGTGAAAGGTTTGACAGTTGAATTCGGAGTATTCTAGGATATGACACTTTATGGTCACATTTAACACACAAAATAATAATATCAAAACAAATACTAATAAACAACAAAAAGAACCTTAAAAGTTTGTTCTAAGAATTTCAAAAGTATTGATAATAACTTAAATAAATCTAGGTTGAATGACCGGTGATAAAACCTGTGAGCAGCGACCCGGATTTAATAACTTTCGATAATACAACGGACAATAAACCCTTTTGTTTCTTCAAACTTCGAAAAATTATCCTTCGTTAGTCGGTTGGCTTCACTTTCAATTCACTTTCATGTCACCCGACGGTCATTGACACTGTGCTTTAACATAGACGCTTAGAGGATTGAGTATAAATTTTGTATGTTTCTAGATAATCAGGTCAAATATTAAGCACCTATTATATATTTTTAATTGATTTAGAACGAGAAACGAATGCAGAATATCCTCGATAAATATAATATAGCTACTGTCTAAACATTCACCTGGTATACGTAATAATATGTGTGTATTTCAAATTACAAAAAAAATAAAAGATATCTGACTTCTTAACATTTCTTTAAATACAGTAGTAGCAGAACATGAACTTACGATAAAATATTCGAACTCTAGGCATTAGACCTCTAAGATGTTGTATACGCCGGAAAACTTCATCCATATCAAATATAAAGAATGGCTGTTTCTGAAACCCGCTTTCTATTACCGCTCTTCCCACGCCTTCTGGTGTAGAACCATCCAAAACTAATGCTGGCAGGGCATTTTTATTTAAATTATATTTTACAATTTCTCCCATTCTCTGAAATAAGCAACATTACCTAGTCAAATATATAGCGTTAACACTCTCCGTACTATTGACTAAATCGGGGGTGTTACTAATGACCTGACACGCCACTGATCGAAGTTATCGGCCGTTAGTGCATTGGGTGAATGCTGTAAAAGAAGAGTCGGTCGAGGAATTAGGGATAAGTCCAGTGAAGCTGTAAAGACCTTAAAAGAGTCAAGAGCATAGACAGTTCGGGAAAAAAAAAGCATTAGGGACATTCTCGCTCAGACAATTAAGCTAGTAGTCACATATATGCGACGATACGAACGACGGTTCGTGGTAACTATATCAGTGTCGTATTTCTGTATCGGCTAACGTTGTATTTGATTGTAGTTGGTAAACTCGACCTGACCTGGCATGTAGGGTGTAAAGGTTGTCAAATAACTTCTAACACTTGAGACATCCAAGCCAACCTTACCTGCATGTGGTGCACCCTGCTGGCGAAAGCGGGGTGGTAGGGTTTTATAGCCTGACTGGGTCGCAACCACCATGTATATAGCGAAAAAGCCCGTCATAGTGATTCGCTTTTGCGGGGATTCGCTTTTGCGGGTGCCGTTTCGGGATCAGCCTGTGCATATCCAGCTTTTCGCAGGCCGGCATGATAGCGGCGACCGGCGATGAATAGTGTCACTCGGTGGTCGCCGTTGTTTTTGGATTGTACTGTGCTTACCATCAGGCACGGTGCAGTCATTTTACCGTGCTACAATATAAAAAAAATGTCGGAGCTGGCCTCGACCTGACATATCCCATCATGACTGAGGAGGCGGCTTGTGAAGAGCATAGAGAAATGGGACCGTGGGTCATTCTCGTGCGGAAAATAAATTTAGTTATTATGCACGTACTTAAAGGCGTATTTATTTATTAAAGGGCAGTTAGTGACCAATACATAATGATGAAAATACATGAATACTATATATGAACAATGAATATGTATGTTGACCTTTAAAAGCAGCCACAGCATGCGAAATGTGACAAATGATTAAGTTATTAGTTTGATCCTAAACAACATCATCTACACTATCCAGTATCTAATATTAATTCATGCTAGAAATAAATCTTTAGTTGCTAGTTGTTAATAAATAAAGATTATAAAGTGACCAGAATTCCATGTGATTAATTAATTTTACAAATTAAATAGTATATCTTACCTAGTTTGATGTTTACATTGAAAATAGAATGTAGAATGAATTTAACTTTGACACAATAATTTTATATGTATAACTCCACCGAACGGTGTTGGATAGAATGGCAATAACAATTTTAGTATGATCGTTTATAAAGCTAATATGTCATTTTATGTACATCATTATATATTTGTTTTATGTTTTATGTTGAACATGTTTGAAAAACGAATGTTTGAATAATGTTTTAAGTGCTCTGGCTACACACTGGTCTTATAAACTATATTATTATATATTTTAAAGATTAATTCACTTCGTTTATTTTTTTGTTAAATGCGACTTCTGTCTGTTTTCAAAAAGTCAAAATCATTTACTATTTTCAACACCAGTTACGAAGTATGAAATCATGTTTCCGAGGTCACCACAGAGAAGTGGCATAAATGTTTTTGAAATTGTATTCGTATGAGAAATTGCAAGCTAAGGGAAAAAATAATTCATTTTTGACCTTTTATTGCGCTCCAAGTATACACACTAATAGCTTGAACTGTTGCCGAAAAGGTAAAATGAATCTACTTGAAGCATTAATTCAAAATAGGTAATTCTATTTTAAACCTAGTTTAAATCTAGTAGTAAATAGTTGTGCATCTAACACAGAGAGAGATGTTAATTCCAGACATCACCATGGTTAATCACGTGTTCATACGCTTTATAAATAGCCTTTAGACCTTAAAACCCACTTGACATGGTGTTTGAACTCACTGTCTGGCAAATCGTTAACGTGCTTTGGGACTTTGTTATAAAGCCCAACACTATTACCTAAAAAACTGTTACTGGTCTTATTGAACCTGAAACATAGAATGACCAATTTTTCATTGCTTCTAGTACTTAAATAAATAGTTTATCAAATTAACCAAATGAAATAAAACATATGAATATGTGTGCTACCTAGAGATATACTGCAAGTCGGTACCAACCAAAATTTTTGTATTACAGAGACGCGAGAGTGGACTTAAACTTTGTACCTGTAGATGATATGATTTTCGGTTTGGTTGGCACCGACTTCCAATACATCTCTAGGTAGCACACATATTCATATGTTTTATTTCATTTGGTTAATTTGATAAACTATTTATTTTCCGCTTTTTAGTGCCTTATGGGTTTTTGATTGATATTGAAGTCGGTTAATACTTTTTTTTGAAAATTTACTTTATTTTTCCATTTTTAGTGTACATAAATATATTTTACTAGCAGTGCCCGCGAACTCCGTTCCGCCTTAAGTATATTAAAATATGCGCATTTTTGCGGTATGGTATGCGATATGGTTTCAATTGGTTGTACAATAAGTAACGTTTGGTGCGAACGCAACCTTATCAATAATCCGCGATAGTTTCTACCACCAACTCGGCTACCATCGCTTCACATATAATACACCTTAAGTAATGTAATTACAATGCTTGCGTCATGTTGCAACACAGCAACGAACATAAGCACAATAGGCTCCTAAGAATTGAAGAGTTTTTTTTATAATATTGGTGGCAAACGAACATACGGGTCACCTGATGGTAAGTGATCACGGCCGGCCATGGATATCACGGCCACCCATGGACAATTGCGATACGAGAGGAAACACAGATGCGTTGCCGGCCCTTAAGAAAGGAGTAGGCTCGTTTCTTGAAAGTTTTCTTACTTTGCCACGGATCCCATAATCAGAACCTAACCAAACTCTCAACAAACTACCCTTGAAGTACATCCTTTTCAATAAAAAATGAATCATCGAAACCGGTTAGCGTAATATTGAGTTATTCGTCTATTTGTCGTGTACATACTTAATGCAAATTTGAAACTTATACGGTTTTGCACTGGATGCCGTTGTCGGAACTGTACCAAATTAAAATGGGACCACTCTGGAAGTACCAGCTTTCAAATAAAAAAAGAATAATCAAAATCGGTTCACCCAGTCCAAAGTTATGAGGTAACAAACATAAAAAAAAAAAAAAAAAAAAAAAAAAAAAAAAAAACTCCTCCTTTTTTTGAAGTCGGTTAAAAAAAAA